>KK119007.1:432622-533511 GCA_000611955.2 Stegodyphus mimosarum
TAAATTAAGAAGTTCGCCAAGTAAATGTTTCTTGGCGAAAACTGAAAAAAAATACGCAAAAATAAATTTTTGAATTTCTCCGTAAATTTCGCACCAAATTTTACAAAATTTAATATTTAGGAATAATTTGAGCCGTAAAATCGAAATATGTAAAAAAATTGGAAAAAAAATTGGCGTGTCATTTTAGAAAAAGTCCGATTTTGTGTCAAAATATCTATATTAGAATGAAGCTATATATAAATCTAATATATATCCTAAGTCGCGCTTTAGGGACATGAAAAACGCAATTTGAATTTAGTCAATCGGCATTGTAGAACGGGATAGAACTATACCCGTAAAATCGAAATATGTAAAAAAATTGGAAAAAAAATTGGCGTGTCATTTTAGAAAAAGTCCGATTTTGTGTCAAAATATCTATATTAGAATGAAGCTATATATAAATCTAATATATATCCTAAGTCGCGCTTTAGGGACATGAAAAACGCAATTTGAATTTAGTCAATCGGCATTGTAGAACGGGATAGAACTATACCCCCCTTTTTTTCGCAGCGTACATATTACACATAAATAAATTCAAATCAGATTTACTTTGAAGTTTATTTTATTTGTGTTATGCGTTTAACTGTTTAATAGATATAACCACGGAATTAATGAAGCGATGCAATCCAAAACTAGGTTTGCTTTTTGAACTTAATTTGTTTATTGTTCCCATTTTTTATAATTAAATAAATATAAAAATCATAAAATAAATATGTTTAACATAATCATATATATACATTATATTTCTTCATTTACTTTTAATAGTTTACTGAATTTTAATAATTTTCTTTGAATTTTTTCTAAACTGCTTACCATTATTTGCATGTTGTACTGTGAAAGCTTAAATAATTTAAAATATGAAATAAAAATAAAAAAAAAAACTGAAAGTTTTCAGTTTTTATATTGAGCCAAAAGGAACTTTTTTTAAATTGGCAAACACATACACGTTTCGACAGCATTTGGGCTAACGCTTCTATGGGCTAAAAATATTTAAAAACAGCATATCTTTAGAATTTCCGATAGACAGTCTCGCGCCCTGGAGATAAGACTATTTTATTCCGCAAAGTATGTTGCCAGTGCTCGCTTTGAAATCGTTGAGTTTGTTAATAAAACATTCGTTAAAGGTTTACAAAACATGAAATAGGCAATAAAAAAAATTCAAAATTCAGGCTTTCAGGTGCCCATATTCGGGTGGAGGTACACGTTATTTAAAATTTGATGACTCTACATACCGTTGTTTTCTCACAGTGCGAGAAACATACATACACTCGTGCAAATGCTTCATTATTTAATTTCTTTAAATATAATGTAGGAGTCTAATATTTGGTGGCAACAATTTTAAAAATGATTTAACACTTTCAGTGATTCGACGCAAAATGCCGTTTTGAGACTAATAGCCCCTGTGGGATAAAATTTGTTACCCTTTAATTATTGTTGCATCTACGTCTAATTATAATTTTTTTGAATGACTAAGTTAATTTTTTTGGAATTTTCTCATTAATTTAGTTTCAAAAATCCTCATATTTTATATATATATGTGTAAGATAAAAAATATGTGAATCAAAATTATAATTTAAACTTTCCCCTAACTCCCTTTAATTCTCTCTTTCTGTTTTAAAAATCGTAATAACTTCTCTGGAGTGCGTCATTTCTAGATCATTCCATTTTGCACAGCCTGCGCAGCGCTGATGACGTAATAATTGGGAACAGCAACTTTTAACTGAAACCAAAACTTTTCTCTTCGTGTGCTTCCATATCGGCTAACTAGGCACTCCAGCTTCTCTCTCTTCGCTGCTTGGTCGCTATTTCGTTGTGTACGCTTCCTATCTCAATACTTTTCAAAATATAAATGTTCTTGAATACGCACGACTAGAGTGCCAAGTGAGTGTGGCCACGAACGTCAACTGGAAAATAAAAATGGAATTAAAACCTCCTCGATTGCCAAGTTTCTTTATCTTATATAGTTATTATGCATCGACGCTGCTCAGTCTTTTCCTTGCATTTATTATTACACACACACAGAGTTTATATAACAGTAATTATACATACATATATATATATATATATATATATATATATATATATAAACTCTCTGGTGAAACGTTCTCCTCTCTCACCTACACACTCATATATATATATATCCAAAATTCTATTAAATAAGTTTAATGCTCTGCATAAAAGACTGAACCTTCATCCTATTAAAATTAATAATAGATTTACTAATCTGTATGCTTTACCCAAGTTCCACAAAACACCAATTAAATTTAGGTTTATAGCAAACAGCACTAAAAGCTACTTAAAAGAAATCGACTATAAATTTTCACAAGTACTAAAACTCATCATGAAATATATCAATGAATACGATTTTCAAGGATTACATTATAACTGGATTATTACTAACAATGAAAAAATTATCAGCACTATTAATGAAATAGAAATTCATAATATTCAGTGCTATGATTTCGAAAATTTATATACTACACTTCCCTTAGAGGATATTCTAAACAGCTTGCAAGATCTTCCAAAACTGTTCCCACAAATTTTAAATTTTATTACTCAAGACAGTTGGACCTTGTATCTTAAAAGCATCCTTTTTAATAATTATATTCTCTTTAATAATACTTTCTTTAAACAAATAAAAGGAATTCCAATGGGAGGTAACAGTTCAAGCTCCATTTGTGGACTATTCCTATTCTCATGTGAATTTAATTTCCTACGTTCACTTAACAAAAATGAATACCAGTATTTTAAGTACATTTTTAGATACGTAGATGACATTATTACCTTTAATAATTATGGAAAACTAAATAATAAACAGATTTATCCTTCCAGCCTAAAGCTTAATATCACTAATAGCCAACAAGACGAAATTGTTTACCTTGACTTACAAATTAATAACTTTAAACATATTAAAATATTCGACAAACGTCGTGAATTTGCCTTTCCTACTTTAAAACTTACTAACTGGAAGTCCAATATCTCGAAAAAAATAATAATTAATACTATTCATTCACAAATAATCAGAATTAAAAGAATTTGCAACAATGCCGACAATCTTAAAGAAGATTTACTCCACTTAATTAAAGTACTCAATGAAAATCAAATACCTAGCAATACAATCCAAACAGCGCTTAAAAAAGCTGGCATTTACCCTTTTATTTTTTTAAATCATATAATTAGGATAATGATACGTTTACTTAAAATCTATTACTAGAAGGTAAATAGTTGATGGCCAATTTGTATGATTTAATGTACAAATGTAAAATAATTTTAGTTCTCTTCGAACCTAATTATCACCGTTACATTATATTCTTTTAAAACAGTGATAAATCGGTCAGTCTATCTCTTTAACTAAAAAAATGGGCTAATTTCTTTTCAATAAAGTGGCACGAAAGCCCGCTTGCCTGAAGACAACTGTTAAATTCTACTTCTCTTTTTTCCCTATCTTTTGGCCAATTATTAACAAAAAAATACGATTTCTAGCCATTTTGAAACATTTACACCAGCTCTTGGTTCTTCATTAGAAGGACGCCATTTTTTAACAACCAGCTTTTCAAGTTGACACCCCCCGGCCACGGGTAACCTTCTCATTCGTCCAGAAAGTTTTAGGCGGAAATAAGCCTTCACTCCGTCCCCTCCCCCTGTAAGTTTAGGATTGCAAAGATTTCTTAACTAAACTTACAGCCCCGTAGAATTGCTTTGCTTTTCTGTAAATTCTACACGTTTTTATTTCTTTTCGGCAAGACTTCAAGAAGGTGAGTCTTAATTTTTAATTTGTATATCTTTTTGCAAAAACATTCTACACAAAAGTGTACGTTTTTTCCACAAAGTCCAATATGTTTTTAAATACTTCTTTCTTCCAATTTAGCAGCTTCGTTACTTTAAGCAAGAGGGCCCCCATTTTTTAGATTTTCTTGATTTCTTCGG
The DNA here is from genome assembly GCA_000611955.2 of Stegodyphus mimosarum. NCBI lineage: Eukaryota > Metazoa > Arthropoda > Arachnida > Araneae > Eresidae > Stegodyphus > Stegodyphus mimosarum. The sequence goes on from KK119007.1 coordinate 436,589, forward strand.
TTGTAATATAGGACTAATAGTGTTTCAGAAATTAACTATAAATTATAATTTATGATTTGTGGTTTCATCTTCTCTAATACTATTTATAAATTTAGTTTTCTGTAAATTGTAGAGGTCTTGAGGCTTTTTTAAAAAAATTTTTTTTAAAATTATTTGTTACCCAGTTGCCTCTTTTTACTCTTTAATTCTAATTAATTCTTATTTTGTTTTGTTTTGTAGTACTTTTCTTCCACGCGTAGGGAAAAGGGGCGTCTAATTGAGACAATTTAGATTAGTATTAAAAAATGTAATAGATTTCAAAGTTTAGTCAATTAATCGACGAGGTATTGTCTCAATTGGTCGTCAGTTGAAACGCGTGGAAGTAATATTTCAGCGAAAGGGGCACGGTTCTTTTCCCCTGACGAAACAACTATGCAACTCTCACTGAGATATTACTATTTATTATTGTATACTTTGTTTTTATTACAACTTCAGCTTTTCCCAATTTTGCCCATAAATTACAATTTGCTAAGCATTATTTGAGTTATATTTTCATGTAAATCTTTACCTAGGATTTTAAGTTTTAATTGTATTTAATATGTAATTTTGGCACTAACGTGCTTCTTCGAATAGGATTTCAGAGGGTTTGGGATGTACTATGGCTTTTGGCATTCGTACTTGTTAATAATAGAATTACAAAATTGCAGCTAGAGGCGCAGTTTTTACGAAACCATTAAATCTATCGTTCAAGTTTTAACTTTTTAAAGAAAAAATTTTGCTTTACTTCAAGCAGCTGTAAGCGCTTAAGATGTTCTTCAATTTTTTCAATTTTTTCATAAAAGGAAAGCAAATAAAGCTAATAGAGCATCCAAATCTCTTAGTTCCTTTTCACCCAGGATAATTATCCTATAACCACACTGTAAAGCAGGCTAGCTCCCTCTTTACTTTTAAACTACGGCTCAAATTAAAAACATTAATATAATTAAATGAAGCAATTCGCTTTGTAAATGTTGTAGGTTAAATGCCATGCTTCCACCAACTAAAATTCTTAAACAACAAACACTTTGAAAAACTTACAATTGTATCTACCAAATAACATGTAAAACATGTTCTCTGCAGTACATAGGTCAAACAAAAAATTATCTTAACTTAAGAATTAACAACCATAGATCACACATTAAAAAATTTGCGAGCAACAATAAATTTTCAACTGATCATAATCAAAACACAGCTATTTTAGAACATTTTCAAATGCATAGCTTTGAAAATATCGAAATCACGATCTTAGAAATAGTACCAGACTATAAATTAAGACTCTTCAAAGAATCCATTTACATACTGCAAAAAAGAGCACTTTATCCTTATGGACTTAACTCCAATTTAAGCAATACCACTAATAAAATCAAGGAAAATTCTGTCTACGGACAATTCAGATTTTTTAGCCAACCAACTTCCAGAGGAAAAAGAGGAGGAAATAAAATTAAAAAATTTTTTTCAGCTCAAGATATAGATATAATGTTACATAAAATTTCTAACTTCTTTACACATGAATCTTTCGTTAAACAAACTATTAATTTAATGCATAATTTGAAGAATAATACTTTATGGAAACTTCTTAACAAAGTTAAAAAACAATTTATAGGAACAGAGATCATTAAAGATTTAATCATTGATTTCTGCAACTTTAAACTCAGTAATAGTAACTTTTTTCGTAAAAAAATCTTCTGTAAAATACAATTCAAACATCCATTATATGATCAGCTAAAAATATCTAGTATTTTTAAAAAATATCAATCCCTATTACCTGACACTAGCTTACAAGTTACACCGTGCTTCAAATACGAAAAAACAATAGGCTCTTTAGTAATTAATCACCATGAAATTAGTTCCAACAACGAATGCAACTGTCTTCAACCGGAATTTAAAAACTTTGTTGATCAATATCACAAGCACATCATCACAGGAGACTTAAGCATTGTTCAGGACCAGCAACTACGTCAAGTCATGCAACTAGGAACCAAATTTCGTCCCACATTCTCACTGAGAAAAGAATTTTGTACGCAACAATTCCACAACGATCTCAATAAATTTATCATAACTATCAGTAATCGCACAAGCCTACCCACCACTACCTTTTTAGAATGGAAAACGGCAATAAGTAAAGCATTTGAGCATACGTTGATTAAACTTCCCCAGTTATCAGCATTACACAATAAAAAACTTCTACTCACTCAAATTAAAAAACTGCAAAATATTTTTATAATCACCAAAATTGATAAAGCCAGCAATAACTTCAGTATTTGTTGAAAAAAATTCTATTATGATCTTTTGCACCAAGAATTAAATAGTTCTAGCACTTATCAAAAAGTTAAAACCAGCTCCAAAATTCTATTAAATAAGTTTAATGCTCTGCATAAAAGACTGAACCTTCATCCTATTAAAATTAATAATAGATTTACTAATCTGTATGCTTTACCCAAGTTCCACAAAACACCAATTAAATTTAGGTTTATAGCAAACAGCACTAAAAGCTACTTAAAAGAAATCGACTATAAATTTTCACAAGTACTAAAACTCATCATGAAATATATCAATGAATACGATTTTCAAGGATTACATTATAACTGGATTATTACTAACAATGAAAAAATTATCAGCACTATTAATGAAATAGAAATTCATAATATTCAGTGCTATGATTTCGAAAATTTATATACTACACTTCCCTTAGAGGATATTCTAAACAGCTTGCAAGATCTTCCAAAACATATATATATATATATAAATATATATGAAATACAAAATAGGAGAAACAAACTCGCATATAGACTTTTATATTCCTAATTTTAATGAAGTACATCCCCTCTTCAAGAATACATATTGCACCATTTTGCGTCATCACTTCTCTGCATTGCGAAAGCTCCTGCCTAATCCTCCTTCACTGCCTTCATTTGCCTAACTTCTTTGATTTAAAAGCTTTTACAATAAAAATTAGAGTTTCTGCGCAAAAATAAGCAATATGGCCAGCCGGTAAGAAGGCAAATTTTTCGGTGTGCGAAACTGAATGTTTACTTCTCGTTCCATTTTGAAAAAGACACTGATGGTGCAGAAAAAGACTTAATTAACTATTCCGCTAAGTGTCAAATGCATACAAATAGTGACTGCCTTATTAGGCTTAGTCGCAGTAAAACAATGTTTTGAATTGTTGATAATTCTACAACTATTGCATGAAGATTAGCTAAAGAATAAAAACCTTAGCCGAAACATAAGAACAACAAAATTCAATCACTTTTAAAACACAAAATGCACAATTTACCGTCATATACTAATAAAACAAACTGAGCTCACCAAGCCAATTAACGGAAAAAATTCCTCATAAACGACTGGATAGCTTAACGAGAAACCTTCTCAAATTTTATATCAAAATATACTTTATTGCATTATAAAGAAAAACTTAAGATATCACGGACCTTAATCAAAAGCCTCTGACGTTAACCCCTTATCAAGAATCCTCGTTATTTTGTAAGTCAAGGTTGATATGTTTCGCCACTTAGAAAGAACAAAGTCGAGACGTAAAAATAAATAAAGATAAAAAAAGAAAATTAAAACTTAACAAGGGTGAAAAAAACTCTCTCGGCGACCATTCTCTGATATCCTAATCAGAATTCACTGTTTGACTTTGAAGTGCTAACAAGTTTGGTTGCTATGGTTACCACGCAGACGTGGAATAGAAGAAAAACAAATTTTAAAAAATGGCGCTCGTGGTCGAAGAGTTAAAGTACACAAATTTCGATAGAGCGTCTAATTTTTGGTCGTTCTTTATCGAGCATTTTTTTCCCTTTCCCTAGAGGGAGTAATAATTTATTGGAGATTGTATTTGCTTTGAAACTTAGCCCGAGGCTAGATATTCAAGATGCATTAAGAACAGCTTTCGTTAAGATAATGATGTTTTTCTTATTAGCGGTGGTGATATACCGAATACTGAAGTTTTACAAGCTTGCGCGAAAGTCTTTAAGCCTTGTTCCAATTAGGTTTAATTGAAGGGGAAATTTTGAAAGGGATAATGAATGGAAAAATATGTGCATGTATTTGACACGCAGCGTAATGTTTTTTTTTATTGCAGAACTTGTTCACAACATAAATAAAACTTTTTTTGTAAGGAGAATATGCTTTCCCTTTTTTAAAATATCTGATGGGGACACCCCATGATTTATCGCGAAAAATTTCGAGTATCGCATTTCAACGAAAATATCCATTTTGACCTCCCTCGAATTCATTTGAATGATTTTTTGCGTGACATCTGAACGTACGAATAGAATAAAGGCTATTTTTTCCAAAACGGATTGTAGAATGGATTTAAAATGGATTTAGAAGAGATTTCTTTCGTGACGTCTTTGCATACTATGTATCTTGCATAACTTAAAAACGAGTAGCCGTAGAACGTGTAAATTTTGTGTATGGGACTGCTATAACATATAATTGTGTCCCTTTCCTTTTTCGTTGCAATCGACGGCACCCGACGTAAACGTATATGGCCACTCTGTTACGCGGATCGAAGAGCTCGTTTTTTTTTTTTTTTTTTTAATTTATTCTAATATGATGATAAATTGCACATTTTTTACTTTAAAAGTGATAGATTTATGTTGTTTTTATGTTCCGGTTAAGGTTTAGTGCCTTTAGTTAAACTGCATGCAAGTTGTAGAATTAAGAAAAATTTAAAATTTTAAGTGGCACTACGTCTCAGTCCCTCTTGGGAACTGCGGTCGAGACTGAGTCATGTGAGATGCCCTTGGCGCTCTTCAAGGTCATTGAATCAGGTATGTCGCGCAAATATTAATCTTGGTATGTGTTCTTATTGGAATGTAGGTTTCATTTAAAGAAATAATATTGTAATAATGACTCCTAGTTTATCCGTAATTATTTTTCATTTGTTATGTTCTGATTTCGCATAGTAAATTATTTGCATAATTTTCCTCTTTCGAATTGTAAAATTAGCTTACAAAGGTGGAAAATATGTCAGAAAATGTGACATTGCATCCATAGTAGAACAGTAGTATAACTAGCAGTAGAACAGCAGTTATACTAAGCGTAATCCGTAGTAGAACATATGTATCGCAACCGTGGGAGGAGCTTCTGTAACGGATTAATGGACTTCCAGTAGCACGTTCTCCCGAGTCACGTGACCCTTGCTGCTCTCAAAGCAGAATGGTTAAAATGTTTCCTCCTTTTTTCCTTCCTTTTTTCCTGCAAAACAATCAAAACATGGTTTATTCCTCTTGAAAGTTATCATTGGGAAATTAGATCAAATGTAAGCAAATGGAAGTATCTAGGAAGTAGAAAAAAATACAAACTCACGCTGGATAATGCGAACCAAATGCGAAATAAAATGCAAACAAGAGCTTTCACAGATTTGATTTGACAAGAGCTATGAAAGTCTAATGGTCCATACTTGAAACCACTCCTCGGTTTCCAGTACCGATATGCACTTAAGGATCATGACTTCCGCAAACGATCTAACGTCAAAAATTTACACCTATGATTTTAATTGGAAAAGTGCAAAAGTCACTCTATAGCTTCAATTTATGATGAATACGAGTAATATCAAAATTTTTCCCATCCATTTAGCATTGTTATTTTGAATAGCTCCATCGTATACATCATTTTGAATTCCTTTCACTTAATTCTTTAACTAGAAGCTTATCATAATTATTCAGCGTAAAGATGTTTTTAGTGCTAAGCTGGAATCAGATTAGAATCGTTGTGATTATTTTGAACCCTTTTTTATGTTTCAAGCACTTTTTTTTTATTTTTTGAAATGTTTAACATAAACTGTTTTTCGAGATAGATTTCAATCTAAAGTTTCCAAATAGAAACAATGTATTTTTTATTTACTTACATAAAAGTGATTTCTTATATAGACACGTGCGGGATGTTTGCGTGTTCTTTTAGTAACTCTACAACACGTAAAATTCTTAATATTTTTGGCAGTTCTGAGCAGCTTACATTAAGTATGCTGTATACAGTTTCAGATAATATGCATTAATTTATATCATTTTTATAATAAATACCTTTCTACTTTTTTATGAAGGAAGTACTGTGATCGCAAAAAATTTCGGGCATCAATCACATTTCAACGAAAATATCCATTTTGACCACTTTCGAATACGTTTGAACGAGGATTTTGCGTGACATCTCTACGTACGAATAGAAAATAGACTCTTTTCCCCAAAACGGGTTGTAAAATGGATTTAAAATAGATATTTTCGTGACGTCGGTATGTATGTACGTACGTATCTCACATAACTCAAAAACGATAGCCGTAGACACTGAAATTTTGTGTATGGGACTACTATAACATCTTACCTTTTCGATGGAATCGGCCGCACCAGAAGTTGCAATCGGTCACGGCATATATATATTTCGTCGCAATCTTCCATGGCATATATATATGTATACATAACTACAAAACAATTTTTTAAAAAACAAAATATAAGCATGCCTAGTATTTTCGCTCATTAAACTGTTAAGACATAAAGTAAGAAATTTAGAACAAAATTTTCACAAAGACCAAAAATTTGAAATTCATAAATTATTAGTTTCAAACAATCCATTAAATGTTACAAAGAATTTAAAAAATGTTAAAACCGAAACTTTTCAAACAAGTAATATCCAAATTCAAAAACTTAATGAAATTAAAAAAAACATAACAGAAGAGGACTTCAATCAACCTCAGTGTCACTTCCTCAGGAGGGTAGGAACATTGAAATCAATTGAAATCTTTCTTCCACAAAAATTCTTACTTTTCTGTATCCAGAATTAGCCGATGAACCATTTCATGTATTTTAATTATCCGAAAATTCAGGCCCTTCCCCGGAATGAAAAAACAAAGTCTAATTAGAATCTTGAACCTTAAATAAAGAGAATTCTGTTTTATTTAAAAAATTGAAAATGTAAGCGGAAAAATAAAGTACTTCAGTGAAAAATTTAAAACTTAGGTGAAAAGACTTAACTCACAAGAAGTAATAAAAACTTCGAGCACATTCAATAGATCTCATTCGAAACAAATAACATCTTCATAGTAGTGAGGTACAGGTTTGCCATTTTGGCTTCGTTAGCGAAACTAAAAAAACTTGGCGAGAAAGTAATCGCTTAAAAAGCTAAATTTTGGAATAAAAGATGGAATTTTGAAATCAAACGAAAAACTTTTAAATACTTCAAAGAAAATTTTTAATTTTGACGAAGAAAATGATTATTTTATTAGTTAAATTAAATTTAAGTAAATTTTGACTTTTTAAAAATAAAAATGGGAACAAAGAATTTTTTTTTAAAGAAGAGAATTAAAAAAAAGAGTATTTTACTTGAAGCTAAAATTAAAAAAAAAAAAAAACGAATATCGCCAATTCGTGATTAAGTTGGCAAAATCAAAATGCTTTTTGCTCCCGTCTGCTTCAGACTGCAACCCACTTTAAAAAATGTAGAAAACTCTTTCAATTAATAATTTTTAATCATTCTTGTTTTAAAAGGAAATGAAGACTTTGTTTTACAGTTTGTGAAAATTTAAAAACTTTAAGTGCACTACATTTTTCGATGTTGAAATTTTAAAAATCATGAACTTCTAACATTCTAAAAGATCTAGCGATTTTCACAAATTTGCCGAAAATTCAGAAATTAAGCTACAATTCACATACTGATTTCAGTTAAAAGATTTTTTTCCGTTATTTCCAATGTTGTAAACAGTAAAATTTTGATATACCTAGTTCTCCCATTAAACCAAGATATGTACGAAAAAATCATTTGAACATTAAATAAGAAAACTCTGAATCAAATTTTGAAAACATTGCTTCAGCATATTGCATTGTCATCGACAAACAAAGTGTATAGAAATTTGAATTCGATAGCTTATCAATACGTAAAGAAAACGATGCCAAAATTCAACTCACAATGAAACACCAGAGTGAACTAAATAAAAGTTATAAAAGGCTTCCATTCTAAATTTTATTGATTTGTAATTTATGAAAGATGACTACTAAGCCGAATAAGCTTTTTTTTGTTATTGCTACTAAAATTAATCTTAAAAAATTGGAAACTTTTTTTTTTTTTTTTTGAAGATGCCAATACGCTGGACTGTAATCGAATGTTTTCAATTCGATGAAGCAATCTTCATTACTTAAAGAGTTTTTCGCGCCAAAACTAGGAAATAATCAGTGAAAGAAATTCGGATTCGAAAACTTCTCTTCAAATTCTTTGCGACCACTTGGGAAATCTTCGCATTACCCAAATACACCTAAGTACACAGGTGGAAAGCCATTGCTTTAAAAGCTTCCATTTCAAGACCATTTGACACGATTTACCGACTGATTCAGAAGGGCCTTTAACTTTTCTCTTTCTAATCCACGTTGTCATCGTAACTCCAATGAAACATTTCTTCCAAATAACGGAAGGATAAAGTTTATAAACTCTTTGTCAAAGCAATTTAGAGTCTTATGATAGAAGCCACAATTCCACAATCATTCGTCTTTAACGTACGGACTTTCAAACATGACTGCAGTTAAACAGTTATTTTTAAAATTATTAATGCTGTTTACTTGTAGATATCTAAATATTAGATTAATATCACAGGTTATATTGTTACACATTTAAAGACATTTTTTCCCTTCTGTTATTTTTTATGTGTTATATATATATTAAAGTCACTGTCTCTTGTGTTTAGGGAGAACTTTGCACTTCAGTTCCAAACGACTTATTAAAAATAAATTATTCTTTGTCAGTTTCCAATCAGAGATCTTCCTTTTCCAGTTTATCTCGCCAAATCTGCCTGAGAATGATGCTACAAGAACTCGTACTTTTTGATTAGAAAAATGGCTGACCTTACAGCGCCATTGCTGGAGTTTAACTAATATTATAAGTAAATTTTAAAAAAATCTGAAAGGTTTCAAATTTTAACTGTCACCCAGAAAGTTTCATTAAGGCTTTTCTACGCTCCTGGTCATAAATGCAGCATAACGGTATACATTTAAAATTCCTTATGCAACGTTATGTGTCGGCATAACATTTTTCTATTTTTTTTCACTCTTTTTTAAGTTCATCGTATCAATGTTCGTTTTTTAGTCCAAAGGGGCTTTGTCCCTGAAAGAGTATTATTTTTGTTTTGCGATTTTGCGTTCGGAAACATTAAATGTCGATTCACTTTTCAAACGCTTGCCACCGTCTATTGCAGCCCTGTATTATATTTAAAGAAATTAAATAATGAAGAATGTGCATAAATGTATGCATGCTTCTCGGATTGTGATAAAACGACGGTACCTAGAGCCATCGAATTTTGAATGACGTAATCCTACTGCGAATATGGGCATCTGGAAGCCCAAATTTGAAATTCGTTTTGTTATCGATTTCATATTTTGTAAAACTTTAACGAACTTTTGATTAACAAACTCCAGGATTTAGAAGCGAGTAATGGCAACGTTGTACAAAAAAAAATATTTTATTTCCAGCGCGCGAGACTGTGTATCGGAAATTCTAAAGATATACTCAGTTTAAAATCATTTTGCGATATTGTTCTTTAACTGAATTTTACGGTTTAAGTGCGAAGAACATGATGTTTAATAAATAAAAGTAACACACAAAATATTAAAAAACGCCCCTTCGGGCGTAATTTAAAATCTGAAACCTTTCAGATTTTTTTTCTCTTCTTTTCTTTTCTTTTTTTTTAAACTAAAATGACTTCAGAAAACTGTTTTTTGTCTTTTAATTACTAACATTTTGTGTGTTTTTTTTATCATCACGTTCTTGGCGCTTACGTCACCTAAATTTCGATTCAATGGCAAAATAGCAAAATACTTAACAACATATCCTTAGAATTTCGGATAGACAATCTCACATGCTAGAGATAAAAATGTCTTTTTCCGTACAGTGTTGCCACTGCTGGCTTTGAAATCGTTGAGTTTTTTAGTCAAAAATTCGCTTTAGGTTTTCAAAATATGAAATAGATAATAAAACAAATTCAAAATTCGGTTTTCCAAATACAAAATTGGATGGCTCTAGATTGATCTAATTGGATGGCTATTTGTTTTTTCCACAATGCGAGAGAAATGCGTGTTTACATGTTACTCGCATTATGAAAAAACAATAATACCTAGACCCATCCAGTACGGTACTGATGTCCCTTTCGGGCTAAAAAACTTAATTTAAAGTAAATTTTTGCCATACGCATAATTACATATGTGTCACAGAACAAATATTTCTGGTATTACATTTGTAAAAAATTGGAGGGCTTTAGAAAATTAATTTATGTTCAATTTTTGCGTATTTTTGGTTCAAGTGCTTAGAACAACAATAAATTTTCTTAATTTTTTGCTCCACATTCAAATTTTACCTTTTTTGTTCAGATATGATAGTCTTGGAGAATTTCTTTCGTGTATCTGAAAATGAATTAAGTTAATCCAACTGGATTGAATATCATTAAATATACGAGAAGAAAGAAACGCGATCAGATCACTATAATTGCTGGTGTTTTCTATCGAGAAGGCCACTTTCGCAGAGTGTACAACAAAACCTCCAGTTGGGCTTGAACTCAAAATGTAAGAAATAAAAACTAACTAATGCCTAACTAAAGAGATTTAGCCGAAGCTGACACAATTCTAAACTAGTTGGCCCGTAATATTAAGTTAGCCAGCGAAGCTATTAAAAGACACGTAACATGGCCGAGCGTAGTAACAGGTAGAGAGACGTAGCCAAAAGGCAAGCGTGCTCTATTCTGGAATCCTAACTCGCTCTCTCGAAGTCTGTGAAACTTTGACTTAAATACTTTCTCTTTTCAATTGGCATTTAACGCTATTCTAAAAACTCATTCTGGTAAGAAATTGTAAGCTGAAGCTAGAAGAGATAGGAAAGTGTCATAAACTTAAAATAACTGTTATAAAATTAAAATACATCTAACAAACTTTTATAATTACAACAGTTTAAATTCTTCATTTTCTGAGGATTTCTTCTATATTAGCCAAAAGAAAGATACTCGCGAATAGGATATTTGTCTCGAAATGGCATTTTGTTTTGAATCACTATAAATGGCGGGTCACTTTCCAAGTCGTTGTTACCAAATATTATTTCCTTGTATTATATTTAAAGCAATTAAATAATGAAGAATCTTCATGAATGTATGCATCGCTGAATTTGTTGAGTAAATTCAAAAGACAAATAAATATATTCAGTTTCCCGAGTGGCAACCCACTTCTTTTATATCCCCGAGTTTTCTGATTAAATTTGAAATATAAATATTTCACCGTTTGCAAAGTAGCAACACAAAGCTTTTAAATCGCTGATCTTTTAATCAACGTTCGTTAAATTAACGTAAAATATATGTCTGTAAGGAGTGCGCCACTGTGACTTTTGAGAAATCTTACGTAAATAGTGACCTTCCTCTTGTTTTGAAGTGTGCCAAAGTTCATCAAGTTCGGAATAAGACTGTAGATGTGTATGAAAGATAAACACGCGGGTACTCTTCTTTATTTATGTAGATAATAATTATAACGTTTCTTATATATAAGTAAATGCCGGGACCGAAGGGCCTTACAAAAAAGCGTATATAGTTAATTTTTTTCATTATAAATTATAAACTATGAATATCTGGGGCCATTTAAAATACTTTCGTAAATGTTAGTACATGCCTACCATTAACGGTTGCGAAAATAAAGACAGGGTAAAGATTATTGTGGTTGCAATTCATAGTAAGTTGACATACAGATCATGAAACTTAATGTTTTTTGTCCCATCCTTTTGCAGAATGCTGGTGATCGACCACACAGACCTTCGCTGCTAAATTCCGTTTACCCAGAATGGACTGGAGGCGCTTTCGTTGCAAGATCTTGCCCGTTTGTTTTGTTTGGAAGCCTCAGAGCCTGTTGCTGCAGTTGTTCCTCGTCCACCAGCTGTCGAACATCTTCTCGGACGCCTTCATCCTCGATGGCTCCCCTACTTCCTTTGCGCAATTCCCAAGGTGGCACGCTGGTCTGAACGGCACCTTTTCCTTGAGGTTCCGAACCCGGGAACCGAACGGACTTCTCCTGTACACCGACGATGGCAGCACCTTCGATTTCTTCGAGGTGAAGCTCGTCGAAGGGAATGCGAGGTTGAGGTTCAACCTTGGCGGTGGCGCTGCCATCATCTCTGCTGGGAAGAATCTGCATGACAGTCAGTGGCACACATTGAAGGTAAGTTATACATTGCGATGTATTTCATACTTAGAAAAAAGTTGTAGAGCAGAAAACTGCAATCTGCAAAAATTTAATTTTTCGGAAACTTATTTTTCCTAACGGCGGACTGTAGCCATTTATAGGCTTTGGTCACTAAGGACGGCATCGGTGGTCTGTTTAACAGGGAGGCACTTAATAGGTGCACCACACTTGTCTCCTATGAAGGAACGGACAAATTACATTCATGCCTTCTTCGCGATTCGAAAGCGGGCATTTTTAAAAAAACATTTCTCGGTGAAATCTGAACACAAGACAGCCTACATACGCTCACTGCCATAAAAATCTTAAGCGGCAAGAAAGATTCGCCAGAATCAACGACATTTTAGATATGTAAGTGCAACGTTGATGGTGACCAGACAAAACCCCACTGGGCAAAAGCGCACGCAACAAAAGTCCCCCCCCTCCCCCCAAAAAACAAACAAACACAGTGATAATTACCCACACGCCAAATACCCACACCGATGTGCATGTTACGTTGAAATTAATATTTCCCCCTTTTTTCAGTTATACAAAGCAGACTCACGAAACAATATAAAATAAAGAATAAGTTAATAAATTACATTAATTAACAAATAATTGAATAGTAAATTAAAGTAACGGAAGACATTTCAGTTTGTACTCTGGCTGAATTAAAACCTATGTACAAGGTCTTTCCTGAAAGTAATGTCCCCATTTTTGTAAAGACATTTATCGAACCGATTCGTACGGTTACTCAGTATTCTTTGAAACACATTCCCTCCTGCTTTAACACACTTGTTTCAAAGCGATTTCCATGCTTTATATGCGTCCTGGAAGTCCGTCACAGGGATGTCCTTTAGTAACCTCTTCGTAGCGCCTTCATGTTGTCCAGGCTCCCAAATGGTGTCCTTTGAGGGATTTCTTAATCTTCGGGAACAAAAAGAATTCGGGCGGGACAAATCAGGAGACTGAAGCAACGCAAAAGTCTCAGGGCATTTTCTCAAGTTCGAAACAAAACTTTAGTTTAGATTTAGTTAAACTTTAGTTAGAACAATAGTTTAGATTTATTGAAGTAGTGTCCAAATTATATTTGATGCTAACATTCATTTTTATAGAATTTGGTATAATTATTATAGTTTGATTATATTTTCTATTATTATCTATTCATTTAATATACTTATTATTTGTTTTATAACTATATGTCAAAATACTTATTAATATAAATTTGATTAATGTGAACTCTTGACAGAGTTCAGGTGAGGTGTGTGTGGAAATTATTTTGATTAATAGATAGATGGCGCGAGCGCTTCGTGTGAAACGTGACATGTCTTTTTCAATTTCGGCAGACTCTCCGCTAGGAGCTCTATGGATAGGTAGATAGTAGATAGATTCTTGCGTAGCTTCGCAAGCTAGTCGAAAAAGATTAGATTTTTCGATTGGCATAAGTATTTCGATCTTTTATAATCAATGCAAATCTGCAAGTGATTACCCGTAAATAATGTACATATTGAACTTTACGTTTTTAAAATTATTCAACCTTTGATTTCTATGACTCTTTGAATTTTTGAAACAACGTCTTTGCATTTTGCAGTTGTGAGTGCATCTTTAATTCAGTCAAATTCCTAGGCTGCCCAGCTTGTTATCACCAGTGACTGGCCACATGGTTAGATCAGTGTCGATTACGCAGTTCCTAACCTATACCTGTATCGATCCCCCACCGTGTCCATCTATGCTTACATCGATTACGTTGTGTCTGTTCCTAGTTGTGTTCTAAGTCATTGGGACGCCGATGTAAATTCTTCAGTGCCTCTTCTTATATCTGTGTCGATTCTTCTCCGTATCCATGGTATGCTCGTGTCGATCCTATCCTAGTGTCGGTTATGCAATGTATATATCAGTTTATTACGCAGTGTACACTACATACATACACATACACACACAAAGGACAATTCCGTATCTCCGGTTCTACTGGACCGATTGACGAAATTCAGCCTGCCGTTTTTCATGCCTCGAAAGCGCGACTTAGGATATGTATTAGATTTATATATGGTATTGTTCTAATATAGGTATTTTGACACAAAATCGGACTGTTTCTGAAATGACATGCCAATTGTTTTCCATATTTCGATTCTACGACTCAAAACTGCCAAATTTCGTAAAAAGTCGCACGAGTAGTTTTTAAAAAGTTAGCTCTCAAAATTTTAGCTATTCAATGTTAATTGAATTTGCCATATATTTATTAATATCTTTTTTTATTAAATTTACTTGATTCTTTCTTCCAGAATTCGAAATTTAGGCTTAATCCAAACATAATTCGCGTATGTTTTGCGATTTATTTTTTAAATTTGCATTTTTAAATATTTGTTATATATTTTTCAGAAATGTTATTGTATTATAACCTATAAAATGTTTAACATTATCTTAAAGTAGAGGTATTTCCAGGCATACCTGCAAAAAATTAGAGTTCTTTTATTCAAAATTTGCTAAGATATACACGAATTTACATATTGGCGCGTTTTGAAATTTGGCATAATATTCTTTTTAAGCGATAATAACGCCAAATGTAGTTTACGCACTCGTTAAAATGATTTGAAAGCAATGAACGTGATTTTTTTCCGCTCATGTATAATGAAAAAGAAAAGAAAAAGAAAGGAAAATAGGTTGCTGTAAATTAAGAAGTTCGCCAAATGAATTATTCTTAGTGCAAACTGAAAAAAATGCCCCAAGATAAATTTTAAAATTTCTCCCCAAATTTCTCACCACATTTTACAAAATTTAATATTTACGCATAATTTGAGTCGTAGAACCAAAATATGAAAAAATATTGGTATGTCATTTCAGAAAAAGTCCGATTTTGTGTCAAAATGCCTCTATTAGAACAATGCTATATATAAATCTAATATATATCCTAAGTCGAGCTTTCGGTACATTTAGTGATTTAGGAAGCATTGACAAAACAGTAATTGAGAAAAATAGCTTGTATGCGCATTAATCTAGACCATGCATTTTTTATTGCTTGTATATTACTGCATCAACACCTTAGACATTAAAATCGACTCAAGGTTTTAAAAAATTGCAATGTAGGAAGTAATAGTAAAAGCTCATTTTTCGAACTCTGAACTTTTGCAATTATAATTGAAACTCCAATTCTTTTCCAATACACGTGCGAGCTATATTTTTCCTCCGTCGAAGCTTCCTAACTGCCAAACTTACTGGTAGGTTGCGTTTTATAATGGCAACGAAAGGCATGTTATCGATAATGGCATGTTTCTCGTACTACGAAAAAACAACGGTATCTAACGACATCAAATTTTGAATAACCTAGTCTTCCACTCGAATATGGGCATCTGGAAGCTCAAATATGGAATTTGGAATTCGCATTATTATCCGTTTCCTATTTTGTAACCCTTTAACGAATTTTTATTAACAAACTCGATGATTTCAAAACAAGAACTGGCAACACTGTGCGAAAAAAAAACATTTTTTATTTCCAGCGCGCTAGACTGTGTATTGGAAATTATAAAGATATGATCTTTTTAAATTATTTTACGATATTGCTATTGAATTGAATTTTATGCTTTAAGTGCGAAGAACATGCTATTTAATAAATAAAGGTAACACACGGAACGTTACAAAAACGCTCCTTTGGGATTAATACAAAATCTGAAAACTTTCAGATTTTTTACTTTTTTATTATATTTATTTTTTTGTCCTTTTATTATATTACCGTTTTGTGTATTTACTTTATTTATTAAATATCATGTTCTTGGAGCTTACGCCACCTAAAATTCGCTTCAACGGCAAAATCACAAACTATTTAAAACAGCATATCTTTAAAATTTCAGATAGACAGTCTCGAGCGCTGAAGATAAAAATGTTTTTTTTTTCGTCGAGTATTGCCACTGCTGGCTTTGAAATCGCCGAGTTTGTTAATCAAAAATTAGTTAAAGTTTCAGAAAATGCAAAGATAACAAGAGAAATTTGAAATTCAAAATCGGGTTTCCAGGTGCCCATGTTCAGGTGGAGGTCTACGTTATTCAAAATTTGATGGCTGTAGGTACCGTCGGTTTTTCACACTGTGAGAAACATGCATACGTTTTTGCAGATTCTTCGTTATTTAAATTTCTTTAAGTATAATACAGGGCGATAATATTTGGTTTCAACAATTTGAAAAGTGATACGCCGTTCACAATGATTCAACGTAAAATGCCGTTTCGAGATTAATAACGTATTCCGCACTAACATCCCTTTAAGGCTTATTGATGTTAAGAATTTAAAACGAAGTCTATAGTAAATACTCTTGCATGTAATGACAAACGAAATAAGCTAGTCATACATATTTAATAACGGTTATTTTCCCACTTGCACGGATTGAATACTGTTTAAATAGGGAAAAACCGTTATTTTTCAGAACTGGCTGTTTGCCAAAACAATTTTCCCCAAATTTATCTTGAACACGGTTTAAAAAGGTAACCGTTAAAAGGTTAGAACCAAGAGTTTAATTAATCACTACAATAACTTTATACGATCTGAATAATGCTATTTATATTATTTACCACAGAAACCACGTGAGACAGTCACGTGATGCTGAGTAGCCTCATTTTACTTCTTTTAATCAGTTTCTATTACAAAATTCATTAGGTATTCCACTGTTGCCAACGGCCGAGAACTTGATTTTCGAAATATTCATTTATTCTGGCGTTGAACTTACTCGGGAGAGTAATGAAGCTATTTTTAAATAAAATGTCTGCAGAATTTCTTAAGCTATTGTGATACAAATTCCTGAAAAATGAGAGTGTAGAGTTTAGGAAACAAATCACATCCTTCCGTTTCATTATGATGCTTAATCAGTTCCAGTTTTACACAGCATCTTAAGGTAAAAAAAATCTGATGTGGACATCATATGACTCCCTTTTACGGCCTATGAAATTATACACTTTTTTACCCGCATTTTTTTTAAACGTTTTTCTTCGAATTTCATTAGAGATATATTTCTCACTTTATCAATTCAGTCTCAATTCGCGGCAAGGGAAAATTACATAAAAACTCAGAACATCTTCATTAGAAATTGTAAAATACAAAAAAAAAAAAAATAAATAAATAAAATAAAATAAAAAAAAAAACACTACATTCAATTAAAAAAATTAAAAAAGAATTTTGAGAATTAAAATTAGAGTTTCTACGCAAGAACAAATAACGCAGCAGCGGGTAGGAAGACAGATTTCCGGTGCATAAAATTCAAAGTTAAATTTTGGTCCCACTGGGCACTGAAGTTGGAGCACAAACTAACTAAATTCTACTGAGTTTCAAATGTAAACAAACCGCGGTATCGTTAGCCTAGCGCCACTTAAACGTTTAAACTATTAATAATTTTACAACTATTGAGTGAAGATTAACTAAGGGCATAAAAACCTTAACCGAAATATAAGCAGAACATAATTCAGTTGCTTTTTAAGCAAAAAAAAATGCGCAATTTATCAGCATATAAGAATAAAAAAAATTGAGCTCACCGAGCCGGGTAACAGAATGGGTATATATATATATATATATATACCCATTATAATTAATATATAATTTTTATACTTCTAAAATATAAGCATTCCACCAATAAAAAAATCTGATGTCTACACCACATGACTTCCTTGTACGGAATATTAAATTATACGCAATTTTCGTGAATTTCATTTAAACATATTGAATTAATAGTTAACGAATTTTGAATTAAATATGCTTCGTCGATAGCGCATAAACCATAGTAGAATAAATGCACTCTTTAAAGCTCATTATATATTTTTACCATAGCCACATTTCTGCGCTAAGTTCACTTAACAGCGTTACATCTCATTCATTTTATAACTCAGAGTGAGAAAAAATTATAGCAGCTGAAGAATTACCACAAGTTCTATTCAACTACTGTAATAAATCTAAAACGATATATAAAAGAAATTAAACAAATAAAAAAGAACAAATTTTTACAGACGATTCAGAGCCGCTTACCTAATGCGCATGCGCTACTCATTAATTCAGTTCTCACTTCGCGGTAAGGCAAAAATACATAATAATTCAAAATATTTTCATTAAAAATTGAAAGCTGTAGAAAAACATAAAACACCAAGTACAGTTAAAAGAATCAAAAAAAACAATCTTTACAATTGAAATTATTATTTTTATGCAAAAACCAGATAGTAACTTAAATGATAATTCCAGAATGAATCAAGCATAATTTAATTCGCAATAATAAAAGAAGACGTTACTTTGTTGTTGCAAAGCTTAGTTTCTCTAGATGGGCAGCAAATGCACTATTCTGCTAAGCTACAAATGTAAACAAATATGTCCGCTATCATAACCAAAAATTAGACCTAACTGCACTTAAAAACTTTTAAATTGTTGATAATTCCATAATTATTGCATGCAGGTTAACTAAGAGCATAAAAACTTAACCGAAAGATAAGAACAACGTCATTCAATGATTTTTAAAGCAAAAAATGCACATTTGACAAACTTATAAGACTAAAGAAACTGAGTTCACTGAGCCGAATAACAGAGTGGATATGTATATATACATACATTTATATATATTTAGTGCGGTCGACGGCAACCAAAATGCCAACTGCACATCTACATGTTATAACAGCCTATATGCAGAATTTCAACGTTCTGAGGCTACTCGTTTTTGAGTTATGCGAGATACATACATACATGTACGTACGCACAGATGCCACGGAAAAACCTCTTCAGAATACATTTTAAATCAGTGTTATAATTTTTTGGGGGGGGGGGGAAAGAGCCTTTTATTCTGTTCTTACGTACTAATATCACTCAAAAACATCGTTAAATTGCATTCGATAGCGATCATAAGGGATATTTTCTTTGAAATATGATACTCGAAACTTTTCGCGATTACAATACTTCGTTTTTACTTCGTACAAGGAAGTAAAAAGAAAAAGAAAGAAAGAAAGAAAATCTGAAAGAATTCAGATCTTAAGGGCGCACCAGAGGATTTGTTTTATTATGCTCCTGCTGAGCATCCCATTTACCAATTCTCTTTTGGATACATTTCTACCAATACAAACATTTCTTTTTTTTTGTCATTTCAGCTTTATTAATCACTCAAAGAATACCATTAGAATGTCAAGCAAAAACATCGTTAAATTGCATTCGATAGCGGTCAAAATAGATATTTTCGTTGAAATATTATGCCGGAAAATTTTTACGATTACAATACTTCCTTTTTACTTCGTACAAGGAAGTAAAAAGAGATGCACTATTCTAGATGTTAAAGCAGTTCCATATACAAAATTTCACCTCTCTGTGGTTGCTCTTTTTTGAGTTTTGCGAGATACGTAGGTACATACACACAGGTAAGACGTTACGAAAAAAAAACTCTTCTGAAATCATTTTAAATCCATTTTACAATTCGTTTTGGAAGAAGAGTCCTTTATTCTATCCGTACATACAAATATTAGGCAATATTGTTCAAATGGATTCGAGAGTGGTCAAAATGGATATTTTCTTTGAAATATGATACCGGAAATATTTCGGGATTTCAATACTTGCTTTACTTCGTACTGCATCGGAGGGTTTTCAAACCCATTACATTTTGCATCTGATCCCGTTTCTGAGAACGGGATGAGATGCCAAATGAGAACCCTAAATTTTGAATTTCTGGTTTGTTTTTTCTTTATTTATATTTTTTGTTAACTTAGTTAAATTCTGGTTAGCAATCCCAGTGCCTTAAAAGAAATGTGCTTCCTTTACCCAAACTGAAATATTTTCATCTTTCACGTGGGAGTGTTTTGCCATTCGGCAAGCTTATTCGATATTTCATTTTTCTTTCAAATTCAATGTATCTGTTACTAATTACGAAAGAAAGAGATTTAATGCAATAAATACAGTTCTTCGTGTGTATTCTTATTAATTACTATTTGGATTCGCGCAGTTACGCTAAGTGGATTCATCGCTATATGCTTTTCCTTTGTTACGAATAACCGCTTGCGTTGCCAGCGCGTTAAATAATTATTATAAAAACGAAAATATACGCAGCGAATTTAATGAGTTCAGCTACTGTCATTTCACGAGTCGAGTTTGTATTTAATAATAATACAAGTGAAGAATTACGTTTAGTACATTTCAGTCTCTTAATTTTCCATTCACGGACAGAGAGGGTAAGGTTCAAATATAAATTACATACCTTGCATTTCGCTGAATAGCAACACACAAGGGGCTTAGAACAAACAATATTTAATTTTGGGCAATGATAGTATATTGATTTTAAATTTCAGACTTTATTGATTAAAAAAATGAAACATAAATACTTTAGATTTGCCGAATGGCAATACATTGCTTTATCTCGAAAGCAATTCATTATGCAATTTATTCGTCTCGAAACGCGATTTTGAGTCGAATCACTATAAATGCGTCGTTTCTCTTTTCATTCGAGTCTGTTGCCGTTAAGATATGTATCATTCAGAATGAATCTGTCAGCTGTGGATTGACAAACCAATACAAGCAATAGATGGCGCTCTTAAGAGTATTCGTTTCTTTCTATTAATCGGATTGATTTAATTAATAAAAATGCATTTAATTCACCCCGTATCCATTTAAAAATATTCAGTATTTTCACTGAACGACGTTACATATTTTTTATTATCTTTTTCATATTTTGTAAAACTTTAATGAATTTTGATTGAAATGAACAAACTGAATGATTTGAAAACGAGGAGTTCCGACAATGTAAGGAATAAAACATTTTTATCTGGAGCGCGCGAGACTGTCTGTCGGAAATTCTAAAGATACGCCGCTTTTAAATATTTCATGATTTTGCCTTTGAATTCTGTTTTATGTGACGTAAGTTGGAAGAACGTGATATTTAATAAATAAAAGTAACACCCAAAACGTTACTAATAAAAAGACAAAAAACGTTTTGCATGTTATCTTATTAAGAAAATTGAATTTTGATATGACGAACTAAAAAGGATTAAAAAAAAAAGTCTGCCGACACATAACTTTGCACCCAGAATTCTAAACGTTGCTGCTTTTAAAATTTTGTCAGTTTGCTGTTGAACTAACTATATATGGCGTAAGGGCGAAGAAAATGGTGCTTAATAATAAAGTTAAATAAGAAAAAAGTATGGGTTAAAAAAGTATGAGTGAATGTAGCAACAGACTAGTAGACTACGAGTTCAGCCCAAAGTGTAAAAAACCTTAACAAACCCTTTTGAGCGACCTTTTAGATCTAAGACCTTTCAGACCTTTTTTCTTTAATTGCTGAAAATTTGTTAAATAAAATTTCACTAATATCGTACGAAACAGAAATCAGTAAGAAAGAGATGCAAAGTTCAAATTTCTAATACACAGTTTTGGGTACAGGAAAATCTGAGTTTATAATCTGATAGCTGTAGGTGCAACAGTTTTGCATTATGCGACGAGCATACTTATAGACAAGGAGATTCTTCGTTGTTTGGTGGTAATCATGTTAGGCGGCTGGCGGGGGAAACGGCTAATACAGCGAAAAAGTTATTTATGTTAAAATTTATTTACAGAGAATATAAACCTTTTTGGAGTGTTTAGTCATACCCTTTATCTTCCTTCCGCAGATCACTCGTAATGCAGAAGAGACTGTATTGACCGTCGACGATGATGTTCAAAAACGCCTCACCGCCGGTCCCGACTACCTCTTCGGCAATGCTACTACGAACGGGGCTGTCTTCATCGGAGGTTTGCCTCAGTGGTACGGGTCCAAGCTCTCCCTCCTCGCACTTCCTTCGGCTTTCTACGAACCCAGGTAAATGTTGCCATATTATATTTCAAATATTATATAATTTGTTTTTATTTTCTTCGAAATATCTACGAAAATGGGAAGATCCAATCGTATAAGAGTTTAATGACGAATCCTATTTTATTTGCTAGACAATAAAAATGTATGGTTGTAGGTACAAAAATACGGAAAAAAATAAATACGGAAAAATGGCTATTATCCGAATTACAAATATCCGTCATTGCAGTTATCCGGCTCGCTTCTTGTTCTTTTTAGTTTAGTAATCTTTCGGAAGCTTTTACTAATAAACATTCATTTTAATTATTATTTCGTTAAAATTAATTGTTAACATATATAGTCACGAGTTCATTATTTACTTACGGCTCATATATTACGAGTTAATTAATGGATGAGCGATATGAGTTCGTTAAGGAGACACTTACACGTCAATTACACTACCCCATTTGGCATTACTGTCCCTTAGAACAATTATGCCAAATTTCGAATCGAGCCAATACATCATTTCATGTAATATCTTTGGAAATTTTCAATAAAAAACTCTTAATTTTTTGCAGATGTGCTCAGAAATACATCTACTTTAAGATCGTAAAAATTGTAAAGTTTATAACGTACTTCTCTCGCCTTCTTTGCATGCTTTTTGTTGCAGCGGTCAGCACGCTCGGCGCATATTCGAGAGGTCCGTGGTTCGAGTACCGGAGAAGGCATTGCTCATTTTGCATCACAGAGAGGGCATTGTTCATTTTTCATCGCTCCTGCTTCGAAATAACCTAATGTCTCTACCGTGGCGCCCGAACTAAAAAAGGCTGTGGATGATGATTCTCCACCACCCGGATTTGGCGAATGGGTCCCTTAATCCCCAATCGCCCTTTAAAAGGGAGAATATATAAAGTATTTCTCCCGCCTTTTTCGCATGCCTTCGTGGTGTAGCGGTAAGCAGGTTCGGCGCGTATTCGAGAGGTCCGTGGTTCGAGTCCAGGCGAGGGCATTGCTCATTTTTCATCTCTCCTGCTTCGAAATAACCTAATGTCTCTACAAGGTTAGAATTAAAAAATGTTTAAAAATTACTAAAAAATACAAATTTAAAAAATAAATCAGAAAATATTTGCGAATTTGTTTTGGACTGAAGTTAAATTTCGAACTGTGAAATAAGGAATCAAGTAAATTTTAATGAAGAAAAGGGTATTAATAAATATATTCCAAATTCAATGAATATTGAGAAACTGAAATTTTGAGAGTCAATTTCTTTTTAAATCAGAAAAAGTCCGATTTTGTGTCAAAATACCTGTGTTAGAAAAGTGCTATATATAAATTTAATATGCATCCTAATTCGCGCTTTTGAGACATGAAAAACCCAAATTAAATTTCTTCAGTTGGCCCCAGTGAATTGCAATGGAACCCAGGTCAGTTTAAAGACACAAATTGACCCTCTGTAAGAAACATGAAAATTGTAACAATTCTTTCGTATTTTTAAGCAATTTCGGGATGTTATAGCAATTAAGGTTACCTGTACTTTAAGACATATTTTTCACATTTATTTTAAGCAATCCAAGAACCATAGGCTTAAATGAATTAAAAAGGAACTACGCACGACAACAAATAGCTAAAAGTAATGAGAAAATTACGTGTGTAGCTGGGCAGCTCTGAATAAAAAGATTCCGAGTTTATTTTTTATAAAATGAATTTATACTGTAGAGTCATTAGGTTTTTTTTGAAGCAGGAAACGTGAAAAATGAGCAATGCTCTCGTCGACACTCCGACCTGGACTTCTCGAATAGCGCCGAGTTTGCGACTGTTACACCACGAAGGCAGGCTGTAAAAAGTGAGGAAATACCTTATATACTCCGCCTTTTAAACGGTGGCTGGTGATTAGGAGACCCAATCTTCAAATCCTGTTGTTGAGGAATTATTTTCCACCACCTTCTAATTAGGGTGCCACTGAGGAGCCATTAGTTATTTTGAAGCAGGAGACATGAAAAATGAGCAACTCCCTCCCCGGGACTCGAAACTGACCACTCGAATACGCGCCGAGTGTGCTACCGTTACGCAACGAAGACATGTTGCAGGGAGAGAGAAAAACACTTTAATATTATTGATATTGATTATAAGTGTTTTAATAGAACTATTATCATTTATTTATATATTCAAATCATTTAGAACATGTTTTGCAAACCAAAAACCGACAAAGAGAAATAATCTTTACATTTTATGACTTTTCTCGCAATAATTTAAGGTTAGGTAAGATTTTAAATAAAAGCTTTTCTTTATTTCTTATAATTGGATTTACCAGATTTTAAATTTAACTTTTCAGATATATATGCACTGAAAGCTTAAGCGAAATATATCAAAACGTTTCAGTAGTATTTTAAATGTGTGTATTTTTTAAAATGCGCTTTCTCAGTTTTCTCTTTTCTGGTGAATCCTCTAAGTGAAAAATTTATGTTAAGTCCTGAAACTTAAATAAATATGGATTAAATTGGTTTAGTTTTTTTACTGTACGTTAATAATTAATATGTACGTATGTAAGGTTTTAGTTAAACTAACCAAGTTTATTTTAATTTAAATCTTTTCTATCTCCTCTCTGCTTCAACTTCCTGTCAGAAGAAGCGCGCGTTTTTAGCTTATGCTAATTTTTGAAGTTCAGCCATGCACTATTTAAGACAGAGGTAGAAACCTCTCGGTGTGTGAGAGCTTTGCCTCAGATCACGGTCACGCTGCTCAACGTTCGCCTGACCAGCTAGCAGTTTAAATTTATAAGCCATAGTGCTTACTACGTGATTGCTTTGTAAAATAAATTAAAGTGCGGTAGTATTTAGTATACCTTGCTACGCACCCTTTTCGGTAGAGGCCAACTTCCGCGAATTGCTCTGCGAAGCAAAGTTTAATTTAAGTTCTATTTTAATTTATTTAAATTTATTTGATTGTTAAGTTCGACCAAAGTGTGGTCTGTTACGTTCTGTATCTCTCCCGAATTGGGAGGTTTGTATTTAATAGTGATTGAATAAAAGAGGATTTCAAATCCCTTCACGTGCAGTTATTCTCCAGCCCAGCAGTTACATCAGAACATAGCGTACCTTCCGCTCCCTGTTCCAGTTCAGGACTTAGAACGTAAGGATAAGAACCCTTTACAGAATTTACCATGTTCTCAAAGAATACACACAGAATGCTAAGTCCTGATAGTGGCGCCCGCACAAAAAGAAGAGGATGGCCTCAACAACAAGAAGACGAACCTGAGACACCTGCTGTACCTGTCCAGAATCCTGAGATAGCACCTCCTGGCATAGAAGGATTCGGCTACATCGTACAAACCATGCGAGCAGCCATGAAGCCAGCGGCAAGTTTTGACGGCAAGACAGCCGTAATCAATTTCCTGGAAAAGCTAGACTCCCACTTCATGCTATATCCAGTCCACGAATTTCAGAAAGTCGCTCTTGCTACCAGCGCTTTGAAGGGCCAAGCGCTAAGTTGGTTCAAGTGCATCGGAAAGAATCTCTTGGGGGAACCAGGAAGCCCCACATACACGTATGAAAATTTCAAGAATTCTCTAGTGAAAGCATTTCCCGTGGTGCGAGATCGAGCCAGATTGGAAGCTGAACTGTTTAGCCGATACCAAGAAAGAATAGAAGATTTGTCTAATTTTATTTTGAGGAAAATTCAAGTTTTCAAGCTTTTGTATGGAAGTCGCCCGGATCCTGAAATTATTCAAGTTATACTTCCTAGGCTACTGCCCCAAGTTCAAGATTTCATCGAACTAAGAAATCCAACAACATTAGACAGATTATTTGAGCTCGCGGTACAATTTGAAAGCCGAAGAACAGCCGACAACGAACGACGACGCCAATTTGAGCGAAGAAGTCAGTGGAGTTCGCCAAGACCGCAGCAAAAGCAAAATCAAAGTTACGGGAATAAGGCGAAGCAATGGCCGAAGAAAGATGTGTCTCCTAAAGCGAGCGGCGAACGAAGGGAATTTAATAGAAGAACAAGCAAAGATTCCGAGGGCAACCAGAAGAAAAAGAATTTAAACTAAGAGGGATTTCTTCGAGGAAGGTGAAGAAGTCCGAAGCAGCGCAAAACCCTTCCAAAATCAATTTAAACACCGTGGTCGTTAAGAATTTGAGTTTGCCGAAGATTGAAGTTCTAATCAACAACATACCGGCGACAGCCCTCTTGGATACAGGAGCCCAAAGCAGCTTCGTATCGGAAAGATTCTTTAAGAAGCACTTTCGACGTTACAGAATTTTTAGTGCAAGAGACACGGATGTCATAGCGGCCCAAGGAGAAAAATGTAGCTGTTTAGGAAAAGTACCATTGTTCGTGCGTATCAACAACGAACAGGTAAGAATCCTGTTTTATATTGTGCGTAACCTGCAGACTTGTATTATTCTAGGTGTGGACTTTTTTAGTTTGGCAGAAGCAAAAATTGATTTCAAGGGGGGAGAACTAACATTAAATATGAAGCCAATTGAAGCGAAGAATGATAAGCCCCCGCAGCTGGACTTGGAACATTTACAAGCAGAGGAAAAAGAGAAAATCCAAGGTCTGGTAAGTCACTTTGCGAATTTATTTAGTGATGTACCAGGCTTTACGCAGGTGGTGAACCACGACATTGACACGGGGGACGCTCAGCCAGTTAGGCAAAAGCCATATAGATATGATAGGACAAAAGAAGAAATAATTGAACATCATATTAAAGAGATGTTAAAGAATAAAATCATCACGCCAATTTCTAGCAGTTATGCTAGCCCCGTTGTCCTGTGTAAGAAAAATAATGATTACCCGATTACGCACCCGAAGCGGTGGCGTTTTGCTATAGATTATCGCAAGTTAAATTCAGTTACAAAATATCCTGTATATCCGTTGCCGATAATTGAAGAAATTATTCGAAATATTTCGTCTACAAAATACATGACTACATTAGATCTCACGAGTGGCTATTTTCAGATTGGGGTAAAACCCGAGGACGTACACAAAACCGCGTTCATAACGAAATCTGGTACGTACGCATTTCTTAGAATGCCGTTCGGATTATCCGGCGCGCCGGCAACGTTCCAAAGATGTATGGACATCGTCTTAAGACCAGTCCTTGGTAAAAGCACTTTCATATATTTAGACGATATTATAATTACGAGTAGTACTCTAGAACAACACTTACAAGATTTAAGAAAAGTATTTTCATTGTTAAACGAAGCTGGTTTAAAGATAAATGCGTCTAAATGTAAATTTGCCGCAAAAGAGTTACGTTATTTAGGATTTAAAATTTCCCAAAAGGGAATCGAAACGGATCAGTCAAAAATAGTAGCCATTAGAAATTATCCTGTTCCTAAAACAGCGAAGAAATTATCGTCGTTTCTCGGGATGTGTTCATATTACCGGGCTTTCATTAAAGACTTTGCAAAAATAGCTGAGCCACTGCTAAAGTTGAAAAGAAAAAAAGCTAGGTTTTCGTGGTCAGCAGAAGCCAACTTGGCGTTTCAAAAATTGAAAGACGCATTGACTCAAGCTCCCGTCTTAAAATTTCCAGAAGGGGATAAAGGATTAGAGATTTCAGCGGACGCTTCAGATTTCGCGATTGGTGCAGTGCTTTCCCAAAATGGTCAGCCCGTGGCTTTTTTCAGCCGAACATTAAATGAAACCCAAAGAAACTATTCCGCAACAGAGAGAGAAACTCTCGCAGTGTTAGCATCAGTACAGAAATTTCGTGTGTTCTTTGGAAGTTCTCCAGTAACTGTATATACCGACCACGCGGCGGTCACTAGACTCTATTCTGGAAAAAATTTATCACCCAGATTAATAAGGTGGGCTCTCAAATTACAGGAATATAACCTAATAATTAAACATACGCCGGGAAAGGAAAATGTTGTGGCAGATGCTTTAAGCAGAATTAACTTAGATGAAAATGGAAGTGTAATTAAGATAGCCATGTTAACATCCAAAGTATTAGATTCTCGTGAAACAGTAATAGCCGAACTCAAAAAAGATCCGGAGTTCAAAAATATATACAATTATTTGGCCGACCCTGAGAATTTCAATCATCCGGATATTGTGCCGATAAGAAATAGGGCCGAAAATTACGAATTAATTGACGGACTGTTATTCTATACGAAAGCTACTAATGAGAATCATGAATATAGACCGGTTATCCCAGCTAGCATGAGGTTGAATGTATTAGAAGAGTTGCATGATTGTGCCATTTCGGCTCATTTAGGTATAAGAAAAACTGTTCAGAGAGTTCGCGAGGCAGTTTTCTTTCCAGAACTGCAAAAGTTTACTAGGGCGTATGTCCAGTCGTGCCCAACATGTCAATTAAATAATTATGTTAATTTCCGCCCGGCCGGGTTCCTAAATAGTATTAAATCAGAATTCCCAAATCAAATAATAGGCATCGATTTACTTGGACCTTACCCTCGAAGTAAAGTTAATAAAAGCCGATATCTTTTAGTTATAGTGGATCATTTTAGCAAATGGTTAGAGTTAATTCCGTTAAAACGCGCGTCTGCAAAAATTGTAGTAGATTCAATTCTAAATAAGTATATTTTAAAATACGGGGCGCCCCTAAAAGTTATTTCAGACAATGGTCCTCAGTTTGTTAGTAAAATGTTTGAGGAAATGTGTGCAAAACTGGGCATACGTCATCTAAAGATGGTCCCGTATCGTCCGCAGTCAAACATAGCGGAACGGGTGAATAGAAATGTAGTGAAAATAATTCGTAGTTATGTGAAAAACTATCACTCTACCTGGGATAGCCATATAAATGAATTTGCATTTGCACTTAGGACCGCCAAACACGATACTACACAAAAAACACCCGCTGAACTCTTCTTAGGAAGAAAGATCTTGACCCCCCTAGATAAACTGTTCTTTGTACAGGAAAGGGCAGAAGAATTTAAAATGAGTGATATACAAAAGTTAATACGGGAAGCGACGGAAAATATAGAAATGGCCCAAAGAAAACAGAAATTGTACTATGACCTAAAAAGAAGAGAGGTCAAGTACAATGTGGGAGATGAAGTGTTGAAGATTAAACACAACTTGTCAAATGCCCCAGAGGAAAAGGTGGGGAAATTTTTTCCGCGTTTTGAAGGCCCGTTCACAATTGAACAAATTACGGGGGCAGTGGTTATATTAAAAAGAAATGATGGTCAAACGCTCAAAGCGAATGTGGACCAAATAAAACCGTTCTATAATCGCAGCAAAATGGCTGTATTTAAAGATTCGTTTCAGGATCCGAGGCAATCGACTAGCCAGGAAGATATACGTCAGCAAAAACAGCAGGAACCAGCTACAACGGCATCGAAATGTCAGAAGAAGAAAGCTCCCCCCCAACAAAGAAATAAGAACCAAAAAGGTGGTTTCAAAAGAAAGTCTCACGATGCAGGTGAACAAATCTACGAACGGAATTACGAGCGCACCAAGAGAAGAAAGCAGAATGGGCAAGGGAAGCCCAATGTATCCAAAAGAACTGTGGAATCATCGGACAGGTGCCTGAGAAGCAAGAAACGTCGATTGCAGCCTGAGAATCAACTTCCCGAATACAGCAGGAACCAGGACAAGCAACGAGCAAGGGCCCAGGAGAGAAGGGCCCAGTCCACCAAACGTCCAGCGGAGCAACCTCCTCTACAAAGGAAATTGCCGAGGATACAACGACGGAATTTCAAAAGAAAAAGAGACGAGCAGGCTCCGAAAGAACAACGAAAAACGAGGAAACTGAACCAGGCCACAACTTACTCAAGTTTTAAAGATTGGGCCAAGAAAAGGATGGACGATCATAATAAGATAAGTACAATTTCGTATTCAAAAGTTTAGTTAATTTTTGAGTATACTGCAAGTTGCAGGGCTGATTTTACCTCAAGCGAGGTTGACTTTTACGCCAAGTGAGCGATAAGTCCTCATATGGAAAGTAAAATGTTTTGTTAAAAGAAATTGTAATTTTCAAAGATTTAAAATCACTTAATGTTTTGTAAATAGATTAATTCTGTAAAAGCAATGAATTGCTGAAAAGAATATGTTAACTAAATGATTTTGTATGACGCTTTGTCTAAAGACTTGTAAAATGTCTAGAATGAAAATTCGGAAAATTGAAAAACACGATTTAGTCTGTAGACTATTAATTCAATGTAATTTGATATTTCAAGAAAGTACCTTGAGAAAGGAATAGGAAGCACTTGCTGTAAGCTTAGAAATTTAACCTATATTTCTGTAAGCTTAGAAATTTAACCTCTATTTGCATTTCAGGATTGCTATGAAATTGTTAATGTGTTATGAAATGTAACAAATAATATTATGCTAGCAATGCACGTTAAGTGCAATATTAATGTGAATGTTGTGTGCAAACTGCGAATTTGTATGCATGAAAAGTTAAAGATTGACTATTTTAGAATGCAAGTGTTAATTAGGCTCTCCACCAAATACACTTAAAGTGTTAGACATAAAGCTAGTGAGAACCTTAGGATTAGCTGGTTATAGGGCGTTTTTTTCAGGTCTCGTATGTCAAGTTCTAACTAATGTTAGTCGATTGTAGGTGGAAGAGTTGAACACCCCCGAACACATAAAAACCCGCAATGGCGGTTTGCTTTACATCCAACACCGGTGAGAGAGCATACGGGGGAAGAATTTAATTGTGCTTGAATGATAATGTGTGTGTGCAAAATTACACAAAAAAAAAAAAATAAGGATTTGTACCACTTAGAATTATTCTGTTATTATGTCATACTAAAGTTGTTTTCCTTCCAGATTTTGCTGGAAGGAGTAAGACTGTTTGAAGAATAAGACTTGAAAAAAAAAATGTTGAAGATTGTTGTTCCAGAAAATTTCGTCTGTATTTTACACAAACATATATTGCCTTGTAAGAGTTGGCCTAAGTTTAGAACAGTGAAATTTTCGACTATTTAGAATTGCTAGTTTTCAACATGGTCCGTTTGGACCAAAGTAGTTTAACTATCGCAATTCTGGCGGGAAGTTTGTAAGGTTTTAGTTAAACTAACCAAGTTTATTTTAATTTAAATCTTTTCTATCTCCTCTCTGCTTCAACTTCCTGTCAGAAGAAGCGCGCGTTTTTAGCTTATGCTAATTTTTGAAGTTCAGCCAAGCACTATTTAAGCCAGAGGTAGAAACCTCTCGGTGTGTGAGAGCTTTGCCTCAGATCACGGTCACGCTGCTCAACGTTCGCCTGACCAGCTAGCAGTTTAAATTTATAAGCCATAGTGCTTACTACGTGATTGCTTTGTAAAATAAATTAAAGTGCGGTAGTATTTAGTATACCTTGCTACGCACCCTTTTCGGTAGAGGCCAACTTCCGCGAATTGCTCTGCGAAGCAACGTTTAATTTAAGTTCTATTTTTATTCATTTAAATTTATTTGATTGTTAAGTTTGACCAAAGTGTGGTCTGTTACGTTCTGTATCTCTCCCGAATTGGGAGGTTTGTTATTAATAGTGAATTAATAAAAGAGGATTTCAAATCCCTTCACGTGCAGTTATTCTCCAGCCCAGCAGTTACATCAGAACATAGCGTACCTTCCGCTCCCTGTTCCAGTTCAGGACTTAGAACGTAAGGATAAGAACCCTTTACAGAATTACCATGTTCTCAAAGAATACACACAGAATGCTAAGTCCTGACACGTAGTAGAAACAAAGATTTTGCAATGTGCCGAAAAGGAAAAATATAATAAATAAAAATGTAATGGAAATCATGTTTCCCCCCAAAAAAACATTTTGCTCTCTTATACCACTTTACCTCCAAAATTTGTATCGGGTATATTTCCCCCCTCATTTCGTTTGAGTTTCGTCGTGGTAAAAAATAAACATAATCTGCTTTTCAGAAGCATTATTCTTTTGTACTTCATTTTAATTTTCTAGAACACTTTCCGCCTTGTATACTGCATAATTTTTTCTGAATTTTATACTAAACAAAATTAATTTCAGAATAACAATTAAAACGAGGCTTTTCTTTTTTCAAGTTAACATTGTTTGCATCTGAAATTGGAACTCTTAATAAAATATTATGCTTCTACTTTACACAGCATTTTAAGATGCCGGGAAAAAATTCATTATAATGAAGAATGTTGTAGATAACTTTTGCAATTAATTCAAAACTTGTAACAGAGGATATTTTATTTCCTTATGCAATGAAAAGGAATTACTGTAAAAGCCAAAAATTTCGGGTACCATATTTCAAGGAAAATATCCGTTTAGACCGCACTCGAATCCATTTGAACGATGTATTTGCTTGACGTCTCTACGTACGGACAGAATTAAGTACTCTTTTTCCCAAAGCGGATTGTAAAATGCATTTAAAATGGATTCGGAGGAGTGTTTCTCGTGATGTCTGTACGTATGTATTTCGCGTAACTCAATTTTTGCTTTAAAAGTGATTGAATTAGGTTGTTCTTATGTTCCGATGAAGGGTTTTACACCTTTACTTAATATGCATGCAATAGTTGTAGAATAATCAACAATTTAAAAGTTGTTTAAGTGTTGCTAAGCCTAACGAAGCGGAAAAGAGAGAGAGAGAGACTAAATTCTGCTTAAGGCGCGAAACATTTTTCGAAAAATTCTGCACCGCAATTCTAATGTGTTATTAATCGAGCAAAACACTCTCCCGTAAAATACTTGAAGAACTGAGCTAGCAGATTGATAATTACTCGTGATTCTCACATCCTCGTTCTCATAGGGTAGCTCAAGAACGAAATTGTTACTTCTAGAAACTGGGAGAATATCACTGTCTGGGCTTTGGAAACACACGTACCAGAAATTTCTAGCAAATCGCCAAAATGGCAACAAATAGCTAAATTTTAGAAAACAATAACTAGCACTTCTTTTGCCAAGCTGAGACATGTAGGCGTTTGTCCAATGAGTCGTGATTGCGTTGAATTGTGCAAGAATAGTGCTTAAAAATTCCTATTTATATTTGAACCTTCATCGTATGTCTAGAAAACTTCTTCACGATCACATGATCGGATTGTTCTGAGTTAAACATGAAATAGGACTGATGACAATATGAACAACACTCTAGGTCTCTGTGAAGATACGGACGAGTGTCTTGGAGTAGAGTTTGCGGTTAAAGGTGTTATTATTTTCACGCCGGACGTATTATAACTTGAGTGTTTCTATGTACCAAATTGTCTCATACTGAAAGAGAAGCTATATCCATGCTTACAGACAAGATAAACTGATGGAAATACGGACAAGATTCCAGAAGGACAAGTCTCTGGAAAGATACGTGCAAGTTCTCTGAGGCTGTTTTGGACATTCCCATCGTTATCAAACTATCTTTTATTTGAATCGACCTTTATCGATGAAGTATATGCAGTAGTTTTCAAATTTTCCACTGTCCTGTCTCAATACCACCGAGTCTGCGTCGGATGAGCTATAGAACTGCGCAGCAAAATGTTTTATTTTTCTAACACCCTGAATTAAAATAATCGTTGCTTTGAAAGAGAGATGGCTAAAACTAACTTTGATATTGAACAAGAATTCTATCTCCGATTTTTAGGGAGAACTGGCTTGCAATATTAGTTCCCGAAAGTCCAAAAGGAGTCCGTATCATATTGTTGCCGGTTACGGGATCGTTGATGACTGTTTGAATATTCGCTCCAGATAAGCAGCAAGAAAGTGACAACTAATTACAGAAATTCATGATACACAGCGCAATAAATAGCTGAAAATAATTCAAGAAGAAAGCGTATCAGGACTGAGTGTTCTGTGCATACTTTTGGCGAACATTGTCGTAACAGTGTCAAAGTCCTGATCTCGAACAGGGAGCTGAATGCAGCTATGTTCGGTGTAAGTGGTAGAATAGCTGCACGTAAGAAGGGTTTAAAATCCCCTTTTATTAAGCCACTATTTACAGCCACCTCCCAACTCGGAAGGGATAACAGAAAACAATGACCGCACTTGGGTCTAAACTGAACAATCAAATAATTTAAAATAAAGTTGAGTAGAATATTAAGTAGTCGTTGCTCTCAGAGCTTTAAACGCGAGGTTGGCCTCTATTCTAAACTATCAATGGTGCGTAGCAAGATTTGGCTAATACTAACGCCCTTAGATTACTTCAATAAGTATTAGAGTAACAGCGCTAAGGCTTAGAATTTAAATACTAGCTAGTCAGGTGGACGTTGAACAGAGCCGAAGTGATCTGAGACTAAAAAGCTCTCACACACGAAGAAGTTCCTCGCTAACCTTTAAATACAAAACTTGGCTCCACTTCAAATTAGCATAAAGCTGAAACGCGCGCTCATTCTAACGGGAAGTTGAAATAAGAGTTCACAGGAAAGAGGAATTAACATAAAACTTTGTTAGTTTAAACTAAAACCTTACAAGCGAATGTTTAGAAATTCCTCCTTAGCGCTCGAGAAATATCACCAGTTCCCCAAAATGAGTCCAAATCGCAATTCAGCTTACTTTCTATGAGAGACTAACTGTCGTAGCAGGATAACAGCTAATTCGTCCTAGCTCCCGGAACCGTATTTATAGAGTGTTGCATGGGCACGTTACTTGGACTGTAGCCTTTTTAGGAAAAATATTTCGCAAGGATTTGAAAATAGGTTTACCCGAAGCTTCAAAAAAAGGTTGGCGAAAAATAACAAAATGTCGTTACGGTTTGTCAGGTGTATATATGCACAAGTGTAGCGTTCTACGTGAGCTATTTTTACAATTTAAACTATTCTGTACACTGAATGAAAAGCTTTGTAATTCAATACAAGAAATATGCACTCATATGCAAAATATGTGGCCACATAGTGGATTAAACTCGAAACAAACCCTAAAAGCATCAAATAAAAAACAATTAAATAAAACAATGCACAGTATTATAACAATACACGTAAGCAACTAAATTGAAAAGAATTTAAATATTTACAGCGATTCACTGCATCATTCCTTATAGAGCCATTGTTCCTAGGTTTCCTTTGAACTTATGCGAACTTGAAATTTTTAAGTTTACTAACTAATATTTTTTCTAAAATAACAACCTTCGTTAAATCATAAACTAACGTCATTTTATAAAATTCAACTATGGGAAATAAATGGGCTCACAGGCACATAAGTATTAATTTTAATTTAAATGTAATGTTAAAGATGTTCGATTAAAAATATCACCGAGCTTTGACATTACTTAGTTACAAATATATTATTCCGTTAATAATAATGTAATTTCGTTAGAAACATCGAATTAATTTATATTTTAATTTTTTTCGATGAAATTATTAGTTATACTTCTATTTAAAGTTAATTTTTATCGAAGACTAGAAACAAATGAATAAAAAGCTTCCAATGATTTTGAATACATCGTCTGAAATCAGAGACATATAATCAATAATTAATTAACTACTTCATGCGATTTAAATATTCAGATATCTTTTCTTAATGAATTTTTTTCCTCCTTAGTGAACTAAAGTAATACTATTTTACTTATATTTTACATATGTTACACATATATTTTACATATACAAAAGAAGTATGTGCACTTAATGGAAGGAATTCTTCTTTTTTCATTGGTTTATTCTCAAGTATTTCTGTTGAGAAAATTAAAAAAAAATAAATAAAAATAAAACCAAATAAATTATGAATGAATTACGAAGAAAATATTCTAAATAAAATAAAAAATTCATCAACTACAAGAATTTAAAAACATTACCCTGAATAAAAACGTTATCTGAATAAAAACATTAATCTGAATAAAAACTGCCTGCATTTCATGAATTGTTTAAAAATTCCCATACTTGCTTTGCTCATTTTACACGCATATGTTACGAATTGCGAGCTATTTGATATTTTTGCCTTCAATCGACTTTGAATTTGCAAGTTCTATTTCGTTCTTTTTAGAATTCATAAAATATTCATAAAAGAAGCGGATGAAAAATACATAGATCCCTACCCAGCCAGATTGGTTTTTTCACCTACTGCATTAATATTACTTATGTAAAATAAAATTTAAAAACTACCGAGGAAGATCGATAATATTTTCAATCTATTTCATGTTCAAAAAACACTAGATATGTTATTAAATCCGTTGAAAAAAGAACGAACTTCCTAGATTTTTTAAATCTCCGAAAGCAAAAAGTGCTAGGAATACCTTTGATGGAACTTTTAACGGCTATACTTAGCGCCGAACTGGGAGCAAATTCAAGTGGAGTTTAGGTTGCTTAGTGCGCCTTCTGCTCTCCTCTTCATACAGGGTCGATTACATTTGTCTGACGGTAACATGAGATCGATTCCAGGCCAAGAGTTCAATTTGCACCTTTGTATATGGCAGTAATAATTTCTACAACTCCGACACAGTAATGAACAAGAATTCATCTGAGAGGAAAACGATGGGGGCTGTTTTTCTACCACAAACCTTTCGAGAGGACTCAGCTCGGCGGTTGTCAAATATAGGCCAAAAATTTGCTCAATGAAGCAGTGGCAATCGTCACCCATAAAATCCCGAGATCGCAAATCTGGTAGCGCAGTACAGATTTGAGCAGAACCTAGGAAAACAAAGTAAGTAGGCTGCTAGTATCACCAGACAAGTTGAGTCTTTACCTAAGAACCGGGTGCGATGAAGACCAGCAGTCGAGCGGATTCTACACAAGAGCTTCTACCAAGTCCAGTAGCCTAATGGATTCTACCAAAAAGCTGGGATCAAGCTAGAGTGGTCGAATGAGAGTCTGAACTATTTCCAGAGAGTTCGAATGAGCTTCCAAGAGATTAACCATGCGAATGGCCTTATTTCCCAACTGCAGAGGACAGAAGTTTTGAGGTAACACTGAATATTCGAAAAAGCGAGGATTGTGGCATGAGATGTCCAACTCCTCCTAAGAGGCTGTTTTTGTCAAACTGTGCTAAACCGTGTTACGTTCCCTCCATTCAAGTCGGTTTCTGTGATAAAGCCGTTTGTTAGCTGAAGCTTTTGTGTTATACCCAAAATTACAAAGACGAATTAGAAGAAGTTTTCAAGAATTGAGAAATAGCGTTAATGAAAAAACCAAATCCCCAAAATTAACAGCAGCGTTTTAAGTGACGCCATGCCACAAAGATACTAAGGCAGCCGCTTCCCTTAACCATACCAATAAAGCCGGTTTATATATAGGGTTTTTAATAGGGTTTTATATAGGGTGTATATATAAGTAATTAAAAGTAAATTAAAAAGCTTATGACATGCGCTAAAACTGAAAAGTAATAAACCAATAATTGTTCATAATAATTTATAAGAAAACTTTCTATGTACCGTCTCCAAGGAATAGAAATTCAATTCAAACCATGAAATAAAAGCATTTTAATTAGTATTTTAAAACTAGAATTTTCTAAGCCTCTTTTGCTTTAAAAACATAAAAGTATATATTGTTACGGATTTCGTATTTATTTAGCTATTTATTTAGAATTGTAATTAAAATTACTTTATTCTCCCGCGCAACGCATGCGATTGTTGAAGAGAAAGCCACGCCGGAAAAGTAAAAATAAAAGGGGGCGTGCATTTAATGTTTAATAAATAAAAATCTCGCAATTGCTGTTGCCATCCACAAAAATCGAGGTTTTACCAGAATGTTCTAGTAAATAATTAAAAAAGCTTATAAAAACCATCTTGAAACACCTGAGTTCAGTTGTAGTTGTAGATTTTTTAAGCGAACTGTTTGTTTACTTAATGCTGTGATTGATTGTAGCGAATTCGATGTGAGATTTTATCTGTTTTGAAGTGAATTCTGTTTAAAGTTTGAGACACTGTGATATTGTACGAATATCTCTGAGGAAATATTTCAGTATTTTATTTTATTTCTTGTGAAAAGAATAAATTTTGTTAACTTTTTAACGACTGGTGCATTCAATCCATTACGAACCCGTACGCACGCAACAATTTTTGGTGTCAGGACTGGGGTTGAATGCCTTTAAGTAGAGCAATGGAAGAACAATTAAGGGAATTTATGGCAGCCTGTGCTGCATTTAAAGAACAGATTAAAGCGAGACAAGAATCAGTTAAAGAAAAGATGGAAGAAATGAAGGCTGTTCAAGACAAGATTGAAGCAGGTCAAGAGGAAATGCAAAGAGAAATTACCTGAGTAGTAGAAAATAAATTTGAGGTTATGGAAGGCAGAATAGACACAGTTGAAGACAAAGTTGGAAAAAAGAAATGCTCCAGTGGAGCAACAAATTGACGAAAGAGTTTCTACCGTCCAGGAACAAATCGAACAACAAATTGAAGAAAGGGTTTCTGCTGCCGTCGTCAAAGAAGTTGACACCTTAAAGAAATGCATATTGACAGCAGGAAGCAATTCTGATGGATTTGAATTTTTATCCGTGGCTTATCGTTCATCCCTGAAGTTATCCACGTACGATAGGAAGACTTCTTGGCAAGTATATAAGACACGATTCTCAAGAGTGGCGGAAGTAAACGGATGGGATTCCCAAGCTAAGGCCTGTCATGTTGCCGCTTCTCTGAGAGCAGATGCAGCGAATATTCTGCAGACTCTTCCCGAAAACCAGAGACTAGATTTCGAAGCTCTGTCTAGCGCATTGGAGCTGCGTTTTGGGAAGAAACGTTTAAAAGACTACAGCAGGCTTCATTTAAAATCCCGTCAACAGAAGCCCACCGAAACACTCCAAGAACTCGCCACGGATGTTGAAAGGCTGTCTCACCTCGCCTTTACGGAGTGCCCAAGAGAAACAAGGGAAATACTGCCCCTGCAGTACTTTATCGACGGCATTCGGGATTCTGAAATACAGAAAGCTCTACGAATGGCGGATTTTAAAGATTTGAAAAGCGCGTTGGTGTACACCATGAAATTCGAGGCAGCCCAGCTAGCAACTCATAGACACCGCTACCCAATCAGAGCTGCTCAAGTCCAGGAGCCAGGAGATCAAATCACTGTTCGTCTAGACGATGTAACCAGATAACTCAATGCCTTGAGCCGAAGGATTAGTGACAAGAAACCAACCTTAAAATGTATTGGAACATTTTGCACTTAAAATATTGCCCTTTTTCCTCTGCACAGTGTAGTTCTTGGCTTAAAACGTCATCGTCCGCGGTTAATCTCCTGAAAGAAAGCTCTGCTTTCCCCTACTCCCCTAAGATGTTCAACATCCTTTAAGAGATTTTTATGAAAATCCATCTTCTTAATACGGTGGATCTTTCTTTTCGTTTTTTCTAGCACATTTGTATCCGTCAACGGCTATTCTAGTATGTTTTGTTTGCATCATATTCTTATATGCGTTATTTTTAAGTTCGGTAGCAACGCTGCACTCTAGGTCAAACCAATCATCACATTTTTCTTTTTAACTTTTTCTTGTACAGAGTTGCCAGTTTCCATAACAGCCCATTTTAGTGAATTCCATTTATCCTCAATACTTTCGAATTCGTCCAATTTAATGGTTTTCGGTTTCTTTTCCAAAGCGCCAATGGATCGGCGCTTTGAAAGAACCATAAATGGCATTGGAACGATACGGCTCAAAACTTATGTAAAGAAGAGCTTTGTAAAGGATCAGTGACAACACAAGAACACGAGAGAGAAGAAAGAAAAAAACTTTTATTAGAAATTCTCGTTTTTAACGTGCCGACCTTTGCAGACGATAACGCATTGCATACGGAAAACTGTTGACAAAAATGGCGAACGTAATATCGCAGAAGGAATCTGTATAGCTTCACGTTTATGGCATCTTTCTGTTTCGAAAATTTTCGGGGATTCGATAAGTATACTTCAGATTTCAGATAGCGTCAGAGTCAGAGAACATCGGAGTGAGGTGGGGAGAACATCGGAGTGAG
The DNA here is from genome assembly GCA_000611955.2 of Stegodyphus mimosarum. Lineage (NCBI taxonomy): Eukaryota > Metazoa > Arthropoda > Arachnida > Araneae > Eresidae > Stegodyphus > Stegodyphus mimosarum. Next base: position 476,278 of record KK119007.1, read on the forward strand.
GCGCGAGATCCATCGGAGTGAGGTGGTTGGATCACTGTGACTCACTGGGGTACTGTCGATGGTCCTTTACAATGTTCTTTTTCGTAAAAGGTTTATGCAGGAAATTTTCGTCATACGTGTAGAGTTCCAACGCCATTTAAGGTTTTTTAAAGCGCAGATCAATTTGAGTAGGAAAAAAGTGGATGTTGTCATTCGAAACTTCGGAAATGCTTTCGCCGTAACCGTAACTGTGAGAGCTCTATTATATTAAGTCATCACAATCTCGAACGCATACCCTCAAATAACAATATTCGAAATTTCACTTCGATTGGTAGAGCGGAACGCCGCTAGAGGTTCCTATACCGGGGAAGTTTTTTTATGACCAACCTGCATATAATTATTTAACCCCTGGAAAAAATCACGCTAAATGTAATTTCAAGCCGTTTGCAAACATATTTAATTAATTTGTTGTAATAAATAAAGCTAGCGATATCGCTCAAATTCTTGAAGATAAAGTAATTGATTTTTTTTATAAATAATCCCAAGAGTGACATAATATAATCAAGTATCTTAAGTTCTTTGCTTTTAAATCGGGATTTAATCACTTTTGGGTGCAAGGGAAGGTAGATAATTCATTTTATTTACTTAAATGCTTTTAAACTGCTTAAACGGCGACTGTTTTCGACAGCATGGATGTAATTTGGTATTTAACTGTTTTTATTTACTTCTTAATGACATAAAACTTGAGAATTTTCTTTTAAATAGGTTAATATGAACGGAGAGAAAAGAAACTCGAACGATAATCACGCGTAATGTATGAAAATAATTTATTTCGAGGTAAATCATAAATCTGAATTGAAATCTGAAAGATAATTTGAAGTAAACGGGAAGTAAATTTATTTAATTAATTGAAACGAAAGATGATATTTAAAACGAGCGATCTTGTGCCATCGACTAAAAGCCTGACATAAATATTTTTCAGTCATTCCCATAATGCCGCGTATAATATTTTAATTTTTACTTCCTTGTACGAAGTAGAGGAAGTATCGTTGGCTATCATATTTCAACGAAAATATACATTTTGAACGCTTTCGAATCCATTTCAACGATGCTTTTGCGTGACACCCGTATGTGCAAGCAGAATAAAAGACTTTTTTTTCCAAACCGGATTGAAAAATGGATTTAAATGGGATTCAAGAGAGATTTTTCTGTCACGTTTATATATACACTGCGAAAAAAAAATGGGACAGTTTTATATCTCCCGTTCTACTGGGCCGATTGATGAAATTCAACTCGCGTTTTTCATGTCTGACACGAAATCGGACTTTTTCTGAAATAACATGCCTTTTTTTTCCATATTTCGATTTCACGACTCAAATGATGCCAAACTGCCAACTTTTGTAAAAGTCGCGAGAGTAGTATTTTAAAAAATGAGCTCTCAAACTTTTAGCTTCTCAATGTTAATTGAATTTGATATATATTTACTAACATCTCTTTTATTCTTAAACTTACATGAATCCTTCTTCCAGAATTCAAAATTTAGGCTTAATCCAAATATAATTCGCCGATTGTTTATGATTTATTTCTAAAATATGTATTTTTAAATATTTTTTTATAAATTTTTCGAAAATTTTTGTATTATAAACCAATAAAATTTTTAACTTCCTTTTAAAGTAGATGTATTTCTAGGTACACGTGCAAAAAATTAGTTTTTGACTCAAAATTTTCTAAGGTATACCTGAAATTACATATTGGCGCGTTTCGAAATTTGGCACCTTTTTTTGAGCCATAATAACGTCAAATGTGGTTTACGAACTTTGTTAAAATTATTTTAAAGTATGAACGATGGCTTTTCCCGCTCGTCTGCAGTGCAAAAAGGAAAAGGAAAATTAGGTTGCTATAACTTAAGAAGTTCGCCAAGTAGATTATTCTTGGCGCAAAGTGAAGAAATACGCCAAGTTAAATTTTTGAATTTCTCCGTAAATTTTGCATCAAATTTTAGAAAATGTAATATTTAAGCATAATTTCAGTCGTATAATCGAAATATGGAAACAAAAAGTGTCATGTCGTTTCAGAAAAAGTCCGATTTTGTGCAAAATAACTATGCTAGAATAGTTGCTATATATAAATCTAATATATATCCTAAGTCTCGCTTTCGAGACATGAAAACGCACTTTGAATTTCCTCAATCGGCCCAGCGGAACGGGAGCTATAGAACTGTCCCATATTTTTTTCGCACTGTACGTACGCACGTACGTATATGTCTGGTATAACTCAAAAGCAAATAGCCGTTGAACGTTGAAATTTTGTATGTGGGACTGCTATAACATCAAGTTCTGCGGGTCCGCTTTCCATTACAACGGGCCGCACTAAACATGTATATATATACACTCACGTTTGTGAAAATTGCAACACCAAGAAGGAATCGTCATAATTGAATGCAATTTAATACACAGTTGAGTGGTAGTGGTACAAATAAATGATTAAATGTTAAAAGCAAACAAACAAGAACAAGAGATCAGAATCAGTATTTTGTGTGGCCACCACGCGCCGCAATAAGTGCTGCTACACGACGTGGCATGGAGTCGTCAAACAAATGAATGTCTGACTGAGGAAGAGCATTCCATATCGTTTGTACGCGTACCCAAAGTTCGTCTGCAGACGCAACAGGACGAGGATCACGAGCAAGACGCCGACCAATGACATCCCACACATGTTCAATTGGCGGCGACTCCGGGGAACACGCAGGCCAAGGAAGAAGCTGTACCTGCTGCGCTGCAAAGAAGGATTTAACAATCCGAGCAGTATGAGGGCGGGCATTGTCCTGTTGAAATACAGCGCCTGGCAAGCTTTGAAGGAAGGGAACAGCTTCGGGCTGTAGAACTTCACGGATATACCGGTTGCTGTTCAGATTGCCCACAATTCGTAGCAATTGAGATCGTCTATGATATGCTATGGCGCCCCAGACCATAACTCCGGGTGTTCGTCCACTGTGGCGTTCGATAATGCACTCCGGAAGGTGGCGTTCACCGGCATAGCGTCTGACACGAATGCGGCCATCATGGTACCACAAATTAAAGCGGGATTCGTCAGAAAACACGACATGCTGCCAATCAGCACGCCAGTCTCTATGCTGATTGGCCCATTGTAGCCGCAGGCGGCGATGGTCGTGCGTTAGGGGGATCCTGTATAAAGGAGTCCGTGCGCGCAGTCCACACTGCAGCAGACGTCTACGAATTGATGAAGCACACAATGAAACACCTGTAGCTATTGACCACAGTGCTGCCAATTGTCTAGAGGAAGCTGTACGGTCCGTCCGCGCCATGCGGACCAGGTGTCTATCATCGCGAGCTGACGTCACATTTCGGGGTCCACTCCCGGATTTCCGAGTTGTCCGACACTCGTCCGTCCACTGCTTCCAAACGCGCATCACTGTGCTGCTGTTACGCTGCACACGAGAGGCTACTGCACGATACGACAATCCAGCTTCACGAAGGCCGATGATTCTCCCTCGTTCAAACTCTGTAAGTTGTTCAAATCTCGCTCTCTTTCGTCGACGAGGCATAAGTACAGATTGAGTTAACGTTTACCACTAGCAGATAACCACCGATAACCATACACGCCTCGCTACAGCCGTCTATTTATTCGGATCCATCAGCCGTTCAGAGGGCGCTTCTCAGCATACGCATGCGCTACGGATTTGCAATTCTAATCATTTGCATATCATGCGCTACTTTGCATTTCCTGAAAATTTCAGCTCACTCGCGTAAGTCCTTCATGGTGTTGCAATTTTCACAAACGTGAGTGTATATATATAATGTATATGTTCAATATAATAATCTCTACATATAATAATGCAAAGAGTCTCTCTGTGTGTGTGTGTGTCTTTCGTTCGTGTTGCGAGTAAGCTAATAGACCCAGGGCCACGAAATTTGGTACATAGGTGTATCTACACGAGAGCCAGTGCACCTCGAAGCGATTTTTTCGAAATTCGAATTAGAATTTTTTTTTATTTTATGTTTGTGACCAAATCGCGTCATTTTGAGACATAATGAGCTACAGGAAAGCGAGATTTCACTCTATGCATTTCATTTTTACATCGTCGTGAAGCGTAGGCACTAAGCTATTTTACGAACTTAAAATAAATTTTGTATTTCAATAAATCGATTAAATACGAATTTATTTAGGAAGGTGAGCTTAACACCTTTTCGGCGGATTTTTTTTAAAAAAAACTTATTTTAAAAATGTGCTGTTTATTTTCCTTTGATTTTTGGACACTCCTTTTAAAAAAAGAATTTTGGAAAAATAATAATATTTTGTATTTTTTTAAAATTTTTTAAATGTAGCTTCCGAATACACTTCTCACATCTCAGATATTTTAAAATGTAGTTTTGGCAACATTTTTTCTTTCTTACTGTTGTTGATAGATTTTTGATGAAATTGCGTCATTTTGAATAGTTTCATTCTTTTAAAAATTTCGGTTTGGCAACAAATTTTCATCGTATTTCTTATGTTACTCTTTTTAAGAGACTGAAAAGTTTAAGAAATTAAAACGTTGTTTCTTTTTTGCAACGGTAAATTGTTTAATTACTTTATTAGGATGATTAACATTTGTATCGAGGGATATTGCTTATTTCATTGTAATATTTTATATTATGTATCAAGGGATATTGCTTATTTCATTGTAATATTATGTTTTAATTGTATATAATTTTAATTATAAAAAAGTTTTGCATGATATTTTTTAATCTGTTTAAGTTCTTAATCTGTTTATACCATTTGAGTTCTTAAGATTTTGAAAAGGGAAGTTGGTTAATTTATTTATTAGGATAAGTAATATTTGTATTAAGGGATACTGCATATTTCATTGTCAATTTTTATATATATAATACATTTTTATTGATTTCTTATTGATAAAGTTGTTCTGCAGAGTAAAATTCTACGCGAAATGTTTTGTTTTTTGAGTTTCTTTCATGTTATTTTTTGCTTATTTCACTGTTTGTAAGATATTGAAAAGTTTTGCATGATTGTTTTGCATGAGCCAGTGCACCTCGAAGCGAGTTTTCGAAATTCGAATTAGATTTTTCTTTTTAATTTTATGTTTTCTGACGAAATCGCGTCATTTTAAGACATAATGGGCTATAGCAAAGCGAGATTTCATTCTGTACATTTCATTCAAAATTTCAGAAAAACAATCATTCAAACTATTGAGTAAAAACACTTTATAAAATGCTTGCTTAAAATCATCCTATGCCTGAAACGAAGCTCAAAGACTTTGCTTTACAAGTTAAATGGCTGCGATGTGACTGCTGACACATTTTCTCAGAAGATTACCTAAAGTATCATAACATTTCAAAATTTCAGAAAAAGGATCATTCAAACTATCGAGTAAGAAAATTTTTTTAAAAAATTTTAATTTTATTGTAGAATTTTTATATAATTTTTTATGTTGTCATGGTGGCGCTTAAGAACGGGGATATAAATTATGCTTTAACAAATGTTTAATGCACATCTCGTGCAATATGTTTAATGCCATCTCGTGCAATTAATTTGCTAAAAATTCAAGATGTATATCTTTTTCTGAAGATACATCAGGGCCGTATACAAAGGAGGGTTGGAATCTTAACAAAGAGAAAAAAGTTGGAAGCACTTACGCGGCCATAGGTCCCAGGTGTGTTTTTTAGGCATTTTTCCGGTACGTTTAAAAGCCAGACGAAGGCTGGCCGCATAGCGGCTAGTCCATAATAAATAGGACACGGCATTCGAGGCGGATTAAATTCCATTTTTATTTAAATTCATATTTGTTGTGACAGTTAACTTGGCTCTATAATCGTACCTATTCAAGATCATTTACATTTTATACATTATTCCTGTAGGAAGAGTGCATAGCGATATTGCGTTTAAACTGCACAAAGGGATAGAAGCAATATGCTCCACCAAAGAGGAAAGTTTGGGTTTAGGAAGAAAGGTTTCACGTCTCAAAGTTTTCAGTTCCAATTCCCAATTAGCTACGTCCTCAGCATTACGCAAGCCATGCGACATGGCTTTACCTAGAAATGACGCAGTCCTGAAATATTACTAATTTTTTAAGAACAAAGAGGAAATAACCAAATTAAAAAAGAGGCATTAAAAGGTTCAGCTGATTTGTATAATTTTTATCTTAACGCACACATATATATATATATTCCGACTGTGTTACCCAGCTCTACGAGCTCAATATTTTTATTCTTATATGTTACTAAATTGTATATTTTATGCTTTAAAAGTGATTAAATTTTGTTGTTCTCATGCTGTGGTTTTTATACCTTTAGTTAATTTGCATGCAATAGTTGTAGAATTATTAACAATTTAAAAGTTTAAGTGTCGCTAGGCCTAACGAGAGGTTGCCATTTCTACATTTCAAACACTTAGTAGAATAGTGAGTTAAGTCACTTGGTGCACCAACTTCAGAGTCTTTTTGCCCAACGTGGCCGAAACTTAACCTTCAATTTTGTGCACCGTTTGCCTTCCTGCACGCTGGCCGAACTGCGTGTCTTGCCGCTAAGTGAAAACTGAATTAATTGAATGAGATATATATCTATAATGATATTCGAGGAATTGATTTCAAATTAAATGCAGTAAAAATGTGCGTAATTTAATAGGCCATACAAGGAAGTCATGTGGTGTCCACATCAGAAATTTTTTCAATTAAATTATAGATAAAGAAGTAAATCTTACGACGAAATGTTTGTTTTGTGTAATATTGTATTAGAAGGCAGATCAGAAAACAAAAATTATTTTCATATTTCGAACTGCTGATTCGATTGATTAATCTTTAATCAAAATTTAATTCACTTTTGTTAAAAAAACAAAATAACTATATTCATAAGATCACTTTTGTCATTTACTGGAAAAACTGGGAAAGTTACGAAGAAATCTCCTGGCTTATTAACTTTATATAAAATTTTAATTCAACATTCCTTCCCGTTCGGCAAACCAACGAGGTTATTTTTCTTTGTCTTTCAAAGTAGAAACTTTTCTTTAAATCCAGCAATTAAAAATTACTTCATTAAACTAACAAAAGTGAACTGATAGGCCTCCCTTTACTTTTAACAAAGGAAAGACGACACTGATCTATGACAAGAAAAAGGGATCTAATAAAATTCGCTTTTTTAATTTCCTAGAGACTTAAGATGTCGCCGCGTTTTTTATTTTAAATATGTAGTGAGATAGGAAAAAAGTCATTACTTCAACGAAAACAAAATTTCACTTTTTTTTAAAAAATTTATTCATTATGTTTTTGGCCCAATAATACGGTTTTTTATATTTATTTTTTATGAAAAAATAATTACATGTGTTTTAGATTTTATAGCTTAGTTTTTTAAATGATAGATCATCGGTGTTGACGCAAAAAACGTAAAGAAGTTTCGAAAAATACTGGAAGAAACTTCACAAATTGTTTGTTAAAATAAATTAAACGGAATTAGTTAGATAAGAAAACATGAATTGTTTCAGTTGAGGAGAGAATCAAAGCTATAACAGTGCCAAAACTGAAATTGTTGAATTTTGCCATCAGATAATCAAAATCCAGCTCACTAGAAAGGTGATGAATATACAAATATTAGTACCATGACGTCAGAGGGTACATAAGGGCATGAAAAACGCGAGGCGTCAGCGCGCTGAGTGCAAGGCAACTGAAAAAGATGAAAGTAAAGTGCATTTCCAGGCATTCTTTCGCAAATTAAAGTGAAACTGTGCGTGCAGTGTGACTGCAAGAACACTTCGAGACTCCTTTACACGTAGTAGAATGATTAGCAAGCTTGAGGGGGGCGCATCGTCACTCGCCAAAAAGTTTGGAACTGACAAAAGTGTTGTTTTTAGTGCTTGGAAAGCCTTCCAAATGACATGTACAGCTGTAAGAAAGGTCGGTCTAACAACTGTGACTCATGTATCGTCTTGCAGGCGATCGAAAACAGACATCAGGCAACATTGCTCAGCAGTTGTGCACGGCAACCGGGCGACAGGTGTGCTGGATTTCTGTGGCCAGGCGACTTCATATAGGTGATCTGTTCATCCGTTGTCTGGAACGCTGCATACCATTTGCAGCAGTCTGCCGCAAATGATTTTTTACTATCTGCGGCACCATTTACAGTGGTGCACAGACCACGAAGCCTGGAAATCTCATTAATCCCCTTTACCGATGAGAGTCGTTTCAGTTTGACAAACGATTCTGAGTGCCTGTTGATATGGATAGAGTATAAGAAAATGTTTTCGTCCTGCTAACATCAAGGAAAGAGACCATTGGTATAATCCTGGTGTGCTTGCATGAGAAAGTATTATTAAGAACGGATGGAGCTCCACATTTTCGATAGGATTCACTTACCAGAGATATTTACTGTAATGAAGTTGTTATCCTCTCCCACGTCTCAGTCCGATTGACTGAGGACTGAAACCGAAGTCCGATTTTATGTTAAAATATGTATGCTAGAACAATGCTATATATGCTTAGGATATGTAAACCTAATATATATCCTAAGTCACGGTTTCAAGACGTGAAAAAGGGCAAATTAAATTTCGTGAATCGTCCCAGTAAAATGTAAAATAGGTGACATAGAACTATCTCCCATTTTTTTTAGTCCAAAGGTGCTTTGTCCCTGAAGGACTATTGCTTTCGTTTTGTGATTTTGAGTTGATTCACTACAAATGCCCGATTTACTTTTCAAATTATTGCCACCAAATGTTATCGCCCTGTAATATATTTAAAGAAATTAAATAATGAGGAATCTGCATAAATGTATGTATATTTCTCCAAATGTGATAAAACAACGGCACCTAGAGCCATCCAATCTTGAATAACGTACGTTTCCACCGGAATATGGGCATTTGGAAGCCGAAATTTGGAATCTGGAATTTGTTTTATTATGTATTTCATATATCGTAAAACTTTAACGAATTTTTAATAAACAAACTCAACGATTTAAAAGCGAGCAATGGCAACACTCTACGGGGGAAAATCTTTTTATCTGCAGCGTGCGGAACTGTGTATCGGAAATTCTAAAGATACGCATATTTTAAAATTACCTTGCGATATTGCTGTTGAAAGGAATTTTATGATTTAATTGCGAAAAACATGACATTTAATAAATAAATGTAACACACAAAACGTTAAAAACACGCCCCTTTGGACGTAATTTAAAATCTGAAACCTTATTATTATTATTTTTTTTTACAGAGTGTACATGTATACTACTTACAGATTATTCGTTATTTAGATAGTTAGTAACTACGTACCTTCTGACATTTGAGAGGAGAAACAAATGATTGCACGGCTTAATAACAACTACCTGATCTGTCAGAGTATAGTAAAATAAAAATATTCACGTTTCTATCGACTATTATCTGAGACCACATCTGCAGATAAGCCTTTTGAAAAATATTTCCTTCGCCGTGTTAACGGAATAATATCGAGGTTTTCAGGTAGTGTCTATATAGACTGTTGTCGGGGATCCATTCGGAAAGTGAATCGATGCACATCGATGAAAAGCGCATTTTAGGCCGTTGACTTTCAATCGAGTTTATAGGATGGCTTAATCGATTTTTTGGATATGTATAGAGGATGTCATCAACTGGATACTAGTTACGCACCGTCTTGCATACAGATAACCTTCAATTTTGATAACATGATTTGTGGTTAAACGTGATTTTTGTCTTCTGCGTTTCTGTATCACATTTAACATTAAACAATCCCTTGTTTTATAGAATTCTGAAAATGCTTAATAGAATTCTATAATTAATTCCAGTCTTAAATCTTTGGATTTATGACCCAATTTTCAATATTTTAAATCAGAGAATCTGTGAAGTATTCTACAGAATTCTATCAAATTTTACATACAGCTCCTATAAGTTATAAATAAAGATATTAGACAGATATGTGAAAACTGCATGGAGATTTTTCCCAGAGGCTCTATAAAAATTTACACAGAATTTTTAAATGACGTACATGTAGTATATTATAAAATATTGTTGCGTTTTACGGGTTCATAATGGATTGAATGCACGAGTCGTTAAAAAGTTAATAAAATGTATTCCTTTCACACGAAATAAAACAAAATGCTGAACTAGTTCCTCAGAGATATGCGCCCAATATCGCAATATCTCACAGCAGTTATATTTTAAACTACTGAAACATAAACAGAACTCAAGGTACAGGGAAAACTAATCCGATTTCACAGCGAATTCGCTACAATCAATAACAGCACTAAGGAAACAACTACAGTTCGCTTAAAACAAAAATTGAGTTGAGATGTTTTAATCCGGCTTTTATAAGCTTTTTAATCATGCGCGAGAACAGTCTGGTATTTTCTGGATTTTTCTGGAAAGCAACAGCAATTACGCGATACATATTTATTAAATATTAAATGCACGTGCTCTTGTATTTTTACTTTTTCGGCGTAGCTTTCCCTTAAAAGTCATCACGGGCTACATTGCACGGAGAAATGAAACAATTTTAATTACAATTCTGCTAAAAATAGTTAAATAAATACAAAATCCGTAACAATATGTACCGAATCAACTAACAGAATTATATCGTAAATATCAGATGCAGTTTACAGAAAACTAGGCTATTATTCTAAAGAATTCTAAAGAAATTCCCTTGCTTAAATTTTCTATAAAAGAGATCTATCTTACAGCTTTTGAGTATTCAAAAATATAACAAAATCAATAACATTTTCTTCGGTGACCAAAATGCATGAATTAAATTATAACTTTTTTAATAAAATTTTTAAACTAAATTTTGAAATGATCTATAACAAAGAGGAGGGCGATAAAACTTTGGGAACAGATGTGACTTTTTCCCCTAACAAAAAATTTACATATCATTTTGATTTTAAAATATTTAAATAAAAATAAATGCATTTTAAATAAGAGTTAAGCTTTATTAAACCATTTCTCCAATCAGAGGTACATATACAGTAAGTAAAAGCTTTGATTTGAGGAATAAAAACTGTGTATTTAAGGATACGAATTTAATATTTTCTCTAATTTTGTGATTTAAATTTTATTTCACGCTTTTGCGAGATTTTGTATTAGGCAACAAATACTTTACGAAACATTGCACAAAATGCCGTATACATTTAGAAGCTAAGGAACGTTAAGCTAGAAGAAAAAAGCCAAAAATTTCCATTCAAAAATTATTCAATCCCGATAAAATGAAAAAATCTTTATTTTTGCTCTTTTGTGACACGTATGTTACATCAAAAAGTAAAATCTGCATTGATTACAGTTCGGAAACGTTGGAGATTTCTAAAGAAACTATCATAAAAAAGTGTTATAAAATCTTTAAATCAACATTTCTACAAAATTCGTTTCTACGACAGATTTATAAACTGTCTATAGAACTTCTGTAGAAAATAAACTATAAAATCATAATTTATATAGAATTTTTCAGAGGAGCATTTCTGTAGAGGATTGTCTGTAAAGTTCTATAGGAATTCCTATGGAGCTCTATCAGCCTCTATAAAAGTTTTCTTAACCGGAAATCCATTGAAGATGATCCTCGTTAAGTCCGCCATAGGAGGTCTTTAACCCCCTGTTAAACCCGCAATTTTTTCTTTTAAATGTTTTTAACTGTATTTGATATTTTATGTCTTTCTATATTCTACAAATTTTAATGAGGATGTTTTTTGAATTACGTATTTTTGTCTTGCCACGAAGTGAGAAGTGAATTAATTGAATGAGAAATAAATCTTTAATCAAATTCGGAAAATTAAGTTTAAATGAAATGCAGAAAAACTGTGTATAATTTAATAACTAGTACAGGGAAGTCGTGTCGTGTCCACACCAGATTTTTTAAAAATGGCATCAAGGGATGCGATGTTAAAAAAAGTGCTTTAGAATTACAATTTGAAAAAAAGTCGCAAAAAGATTTAACAAAAATAGAAATCATTTATAGAAGTAAAAAGGATAGTGGTTTTTTTCTTTTTTTTTAACTAAGAAATCTGGAACAGACGCGAATTTTCTTTAAACGAGAGATTAATGAATATTTTTCAGATGTTAAAAAACGATCGTGTGTGAATTAATAATTTTTTCCTGTTTTAGACGCGAATGCCTCAGCCATATTTTTGACACACGCGTTTTTAGAAAAGGCAAGTACTTCTTACGAATGCGATTTTTATCTAGCTTAAGATGCTAATTAGAAAAGCTTTTAGGTTATCAAAATGTTCTTCGGGAAATTTCTTGAACTAATCGCTTTCTTATTACAGTACGATATGTAATTAGAACTAGAATTTTCCTCTTTAATTCTTACGGCTACGTAACTGACAATTTATATAATTAGCGAAATTCAATTTCATGGATAGAATTTTATTTATATTCTTATAATTAGGAAAGAATTATAAAATAAATAAAAACATAATTAGTTCTTTAAAGGTATGCCTTTTATTGCTGTAGCTAATGTAAATAAGTAAGGATATAAATTCAAAGAATAGAATTAAATCCAGTTCACGACTCCGTAGAGAGCAATCTGGAAGAAAATTTTACGTAGCAACAAAATGAAAAATAAAATATCTTTAAAATTAAAATAAAGAATCTGATGTGGACAACACACGACTCCTTTGTGTGGCCTATTAAGTTTTACAGTATTTTTGCTGCGCTTCACTTTAATTTATTTGAAAACGATTTGAAAATAAGATCGAAGATACCAAATTTTGAAATTAAATATCTCAGTCAATTTTTGTCGCACCGGAGTAAAACTTCTCGTAGGTTTTTTTCTCATACCGAGTATAAAACTTTCACAAATATAAATATTGAAACACGGAAAAGAAGATTTAGAAAAGCCATTCGTCCTAAACCGACTACTGGTCACTTGATGGTACGAAATGATTTAATACGTATTAAGGGGTGTCGGAACCCCCTATACCGACAATGTTAAATTGGCCATTTTCGATGTACCTTTTCTCAAACTCTGCTGTAGATATACTCTTGAAATTTTTGTGTAATTAACGTACACCTATCTGATTATACTGAAATGAGCTTTTGAAACATTTTGAATTTTAGACTAATTTATAGACTATTTTATTAGGCATAGTAAAATTTAGCACTTTTCTCACGCAAAAGCATTTGTGAAATTCTTTTAAAAATCACGTTTGGAGAAAAACGCGTTTTTACGTAAAATTGCTCATTTATCAAAGCATTAGAAGATAAAATAAAACTGGATTTTTTAAAGTTCTAATTTTCATAGAGATTAAAGTATAGTATTTTTAGAAAGCTAAAAGTGTAGAGAATTTGAAAATGCAAAAATCCCAAATCACCGTTTTTTGAAGATTTTTGGCTTCCAACACCCCTTAAGAAAGATCAAGTAATAATTCAACCTTTTCATATAAAGGAATAAAAAAAATAAATGTTTACTAAAGAAAATAAGTATACCTAAATGGGAAAGTCGAAATAGTTCACCCTTCTATTAAGGTGGTCATCTTAGAAGTATGAGATTTGATACCAAAGTCCCATAATTTGGAACACGGACGGCTCGTTGGCTCTTTGTTTTTGTCTGCAAGAGCCTGCTCATTATTGGTCATGAGGCTGGCTTTGCCATCTAGGGGGTACCTGGGCTGCGTTCTATATCAAGCAATGTCAAACAAACCAAAGTCCCATGCCTATACTGGTCACATACAGAGGTGTTCGTCTTAGGAAGCTGCTTCACTGTATGTTATGAAACTTCAATCAATAACTAAAAAAAATTCGAATAAAATTTATCCGACAAAATTAAATAAAACTTTCAAAGAGCTTATATAAAATGTCTGAATGTAAAGTTAAACGTAAAGAATTTTCTTCAAATCGACCACTTACGATTTCACCATAGCTTTTTAAACTCGCGTGGATCTGTTCTCAAAAACACTAGTCGTCTTAGGGAGATATTAGTATTTCTGAGAAGGGTTCACTGAAATTACATATTATTTCTAAAAAAAAAAGATTACATTGAAGTTTTCTGAATATACTTTTAAATTTGAGTCTTCCAATGACTGACTTCCCCGCTGAACTGGCCACCAGTGTCCGAGCGGTAAAGCCACTAAACACTGGTATTTCGATTAGGCAAACGAGCTAGTTGCATGAGACTTTAGTGATGTTAATAACATATAACGTAAATATATGCCATTTCCTGAGAAAATACTTCACAAAGGCATCTATCCTCTTAAGTAGATAGGCCCAGCGCGTTTTGGCATAATCCAATAAGTTCAAATCCCATAGTGGCATATGTGACTGACTTTCTTAATAACCAACAAATCGATATCCAAATAATTGATTACACGCTATACATGAAAATGTGAATTGCACTTTAAGAAGAAACGGAAACAAAGCAAGATATTATTTTTACTAAAACAATATCAGATTAACATAAATAAGAAAATAAGTTAATAATTAACTAATCAATTTTTATGGCGGTAACCTCACGCTGTTATTTATCTTTCTTCTTCTAAACATTTTAAACCGTAATTTTTCATGAAAAATTATCAGTATAGAGAAAAAGACTCATTTATTAATGATCTTTGTTAATTATATATGTAAATTTAAAATTCTATTAAGTTGCATTCATTTTCTACTCATTTTTAATTTTTAAATTTTCCTTCTTTGTTTTTCAAAACAAATTGTTAGTTTATTCAAAAATATGAAGTATAGAAGAAAAAATATTCGTCTATTCTTCCTGCGCCCCCAAATCATTATGTGAATATGCATTTACAACTTTTCAAACCCCAAAACGCATTGTGTGGGATGATTTGTAGGTATTTTATTTTTTTCCGCGATATTTTCGACGACGATGTTTTTAAACTGCGAAGTTTTTGAACCGCATTATTTTCGACTACGATATTTTGTACCACGATGTTTCAGAACTGCGATGTTTTCTCTTTGTTTCATTTTCTCCCACGAGGTTTTGTAACACGACGTTTTCGCCTTGCCTTGTCTTCTCCGCGAGGTTTTCGTCCGCGATGATTTTGCCTCGATGTTTTCGGCGGACGCCACAAAAATTCAATTTGAAACCATCACTGAAAAAGGTTGCAGCTTTAGCTTACGAATATATATTCATATATATATATCTCATATATATATATGAGATTCCATAATATATGAGATATATATATATATATATATGAGGAAGATATATATATGAGGAAGAGATATTTCCACTGAGAGGAAAATGCTAATTTCCGGAAGCCAATCAGAATTGAAGAGGGTGCAATTCGCTGCAGAGGTAGATGGAAGTATGCAATATATGTTAGGTAACAGTCAATCGCGCTTTCATGTCAAGAAATATGCAAAAAAGGCAGTCTTAAAAGAAGCTAGCTTTATGAAGGGTTACAGTAGTTGACTGTAAGTGCCGATAGAAGGTGTTTAAAACTTTCGTACAATTTGTTTTCAAGGCATACGTGACTTCCAGAAGACGAATGGAAGATTCTAAGCGCTGGCGTGCTGTGGGGCGCATTGAAGCAGGACAGTCGATCACAGATATTGTCCTGTTCTTCGGTGTTCATCATTCTGTTATTTCACGTTTATGGAAACAATTCCAAACCACACAGACGGTTGTCCGAAGGCCCTTAGCCGGTAGCCCAAGGGTTAGAACCCCTGCGAAAGATCGATATATTGTTATTGTAGCCAAGCGGAATCGCAGAGCGACTTCCACACGTGTGACATCTATGGTTACAGCGTCCATTGGTAAGGCGATATCTGAAGCTACTGTACCCCGAGGATTACATATGAGTAGACTGTACGCCCGAGTGCCTCGAGTTTGTGTTCCTCTATCCGTGCAATCCAGAGGAGCACAATGACAGTGGTGCCGGGAATGTCAATTGGAATGTGTATGCCTGGGGCAATGTCATGTTGACTGATGAGTCAAGATTTGCTCAGGAGACAGATGACAAGCGCATAAGGATATGGCGTGAACAGCGAACATGCAATCAATCCCAAAACATCACGGAACATCACGCATTGCAAGACGGACGCATTATGGTGTGGGCAGGGATTTCATTAGGATATCGCACCGACCTGCACATCTTTAAACGGGGTTCTTTGACGGCTGTCCGCTATCGAGATGAAGTCCCAGAACCCATTGTGAAATTGTACGCTGCAGCAGTTGGCCCTACTTTTGTTTTAATGGACGATTATCTTCGCGTTTCCCACCTCCAGCCACTGTTATTAAGCTGCTCTACAAGAAACTGCTCTACAAGAAGAATGGCGATTGTTTAATTCTGCGGTGGTTGAGCACCTAATTGAGAGCAAGGTCACAAGGTGTAAACTTTGTATACAGGTGAGGGGAGATCACATACCCTATTAATTTCCTTTTTTTCATTTTATGCTGTTTATTTTCACTTTATACATAATTCTGTTTAAGTCTCCAGTATGTCATTATCTGATGAGTCACAAATATTTAATAGTGTTTTTATTTCTGTATATAATTATTGATTTTATTTTATGCATAAATATATATGCTACTTTCCTGCCGAATCTTGTGTCAATCAAAACAGTATTTGTTGATTTTTTTGCATTTTACATCTTCGTGCTTAACTTTTGGAAGTGAGTGTATATATATAAACGTACATATATATATATATATATATACTGCCAATTGAAATAAAAAAGGGAGGTGCATAATTAGATACTATAGGAGTGGCTATTCGTTTTAGAGTTATGCGAGATACGTATACACATATATACGTATATACCTATGTACAGGTGTAACGAAAAAATCCTTTTGAATCCATTCTATTTTAAATCCATTTTACAATCCGTTTTTGGAAAGAAATGAATTCTATCCGTACGTACAGATGCCACTCAAAAAACAAAATCGTCCAGATGGATTCCGAAGCGGTCTAGATATTTCCATTAAAATGTGATACCCGAAAGTTTCGCAATTACAATGTAGAGAAGTTTTTTTTTAATCAAGGAGATACAAAAAATGTACACTGCCCTCGCCGGAATTCAAACCTGGATTTCTCGAATACGCTCCGAGTTTGCTACTTTTACACAACGAAGGCATGCTGGAAAGAGAGAGAAAATACACTGAAGAGGTCGCTCGAGGGCGGGGAGAGACGATGCTAAAAAAAGAGGGCGGTAATAAGAGGGCAGCAGCCTCAATGAAATGAAATGAATATATAAATGAATATATAAATGAATTAGATATGATATATAAAAGTGGCAGAATGAAATATACCTTATAACAATACTTTCTTTACTTAATACAAGGAATTAAAAATGCGCAAGAACAGTTGAAAAATATATTATTGACTCGCTTTTGGTTATCGTCACAGTGCAGCCATTAAATATTCAAAATTAATAGCATTTGTGTGCTTAAGTTCTCTTTTACTTGCTTTCCATAAGATTAATTTCTCCTTTCGTATTAATTACTTTATATTCTTTTGATACTATACACAAAAGAAACGTGCCAGTATGAAATTCAAAATTAAATCAAATTCAACTTTGCATGCATGCTGATTTTATATAAAAAAGTTACGCGTTTCGGGAGACACTTGCGCGATGTCTCTCTCATTCAGGGAGCAAAAAAAATCTGAGGTACCAACTACAAACAGGTTACGCCAATAAAAGAGAGACCGAGAACAATTCTTTTGTGAGATGTCAAGCTGCGTTGTACGGAAATGTCGGCTGACATACTGAAGTCCAGCTATCATTCTTTTATTCTCGACTTCGCCCATTTTGGCCAGAAACAGGCAGCCACTTCATTTCCTAAAGTGAATGCTTCCAGTTTCTCGAAATTAGGTTGCCGAACGGAAAATCTTTGTTTTTCAAGACTTTTTAATATTCTCGGAATGCCTCTTCAAACGTATTAACAACTTTCATGTAAGAATGCATTAGCTAAGAACAGAAACTGCAATCGAAATTTAATGTCGTATTATTCGCGATCGTATACCGGGTCTCGTCCATTGAAACAATTTGCCATTAATACCGTTTTTGAATTTCTACTTATTTGCGGTTATGAACAGGTGTTCTCAACCACAGGAAGGGAATCAGAGTGGAATTCCCTCTTTGGGGAGGGGTTTCTTAGTCTCGGGGGGATGCGATCAGCATTTTATTCATCTTGTTCAGCACTTACTTCATGAATATCAAAAACTACTTTTATTTAAATTTTGGTACTTATAAATATTTTCTACGCTTTCGGTTGTTTACTTTATGATACACGTTGAAAAATCATCTAAATCTAGATAATATATATATATGTAAGAAAAATAAAGAATATGTCTAAGATTAAATTAACAACGTAAATTTCTCTTCTCAATTCTAAAAATAATAACCTCTCTACGCACTGCGTCATTTCTAGATTGATCCATGCCATATGGCACTTACATAATTCTGATGATGTAAATGGAACTAAAAATCAAGTAACCAATAATAATTTTACAGAAGTATTAACTATCCAATCAAAATGCATTGTAAACCAAAACTAACTCAGTCTGAATTGGGATTTCACCCTGAACGTAGCACTTGCTCTTTACGCTTCGGCCTAGTTGGACCGCTGTCTGCTGCTTTCTTCTTTCTTACTAAAATGATCTAAAATGTGAGCTATTTTGGAATAGGCACATTTCATGTGCCAAGTTGATTGTGGCCACAACAAGCAGAAATAAAGAATGAAGATTTAATCTGCCTTCGTCTCCAATTTCCTATTCGTTATAGATCAACACTTCTACGACGTTAAAATTCCTGCTCGTCATTTACATCAGACTTTTTTTATTATTATTATTACATATATATATATATATTTTCCGAGTTTTGGAAAGGAAGGCGATAAGATCTTCTAGAAATGAAGAAAGGAGGACACACGAGGAAAAAGTTTGAGAACCTCTGTGTTATAATGTCGTAATGTCTTTTTATCATACTTATGATGCATAGATGTTTAGAAAGGTAAAAAATGTGATGTTGTCTAGTGTTTGTTTTTTAGACGACAACGTATAGCGCATATAACTCTCGTAATATAACATGTAATACACCTTTGCGTCACTCATGCTCATTTTTTGACGCTCATGCTCATTTTTGCATTGAATCACTTTGGCGAAGTATAGTTTAATTTTGTAACATCTATAATGCCTAGATATATGTAACGCTAAAAGGTATGTTATCGAATGTTTGCTTTTCGGACTGTAGCATAACACTAACAATGTATCCTAACCTTTGCGATGAATCATATTTGCAGCGTGTCACTTTTCAAATAACGCATGGCTGCTCATAACTCTAAAATATAGCATATTGTCGAATGCTTGCTTTTGGAAGATAATGTATATCGTTTATGTGTGATATGTGATATGCGTACGTATGTACGCACGTACGTATTTCGCATAACTCCAAAACGAGTAGCCTCAGAACGTATTTTGTACATCGGACTGCTATAACATGTCGTTGCTCACCTCCCTTTATGTTGCTATCTACCGTACCAGAATGATATATATATATACCCACTCTGTTACTCGGCTCCATGAGCTCAGTTTGTTTATTCTTATATGTTGGTAAATTGTGCAGGTTTTGCTTTAAAAATGATTGTTAAGGTTCATACATTTAATTAATCTGCACGCAATAATTGTAGAATTATCAACAATTTAGAAGTTGTTCAAGTGCAGCTAAGCCTATTTTTTTATCATAGCAGCAGTATCTGTTTACATTTGAAACTTGACAGAATCGTGAATTAAGTCAATTTCTGCACATTCACTGTCTTTTTGCCGAGTGGGACTAAAAGTAAACTTTCAGTTTTGTGGACCGAAAAATATGCCTTCTTGCCAACTTGCCGAATTGCTTGTTCTTGCGTAGAAGCTCTAATTTTAGTTGTAAAAATTGTTTTTATTTAACTGTATTTGGTGTTCTGTGTTTTTTTGTATTTTGCAATTTTTAATGATGTTTTGAATTTTTATGTATTTTTGTCTTGCCGCGAAGTGAGAACTGAATTAATTGAATGAGAAATCTATCTCTAATGAAATTTGAGGAAAAAGGTTTAAATAAAGTGCAGCATTTAATAGTCCGTATAAGGAAATCATGTGGTGTCTACATCAGATTTTTTTTAATGTTTTGCCTCCCTTTTTTTGCAGTTTGCCAGTGGGCTTCCGGCATTTGGGTTTTGCATATGTTTATTCCTAATTGCATGTGGAATGAATTTTAAACTTATTATTTTTTCATTTTTAAAATTTACTTTGCTTTAATATCGCGACTTGATGCGGCTTTCAGAATATAATTGGATCAGGTTTCGAAATGTTTTTTATTTTCTACTTTTTCCATTTTGTATCTGCACATATGTATAATTGATAAGACTTAGAATCTAAGTTGAACACAAACTAAATTTTTATAAAATTTTGCCATTCTATAAAGAATAATCAATTATGCGCAAGTTCAAATATAATTAAAAAGTAAGAATTAAGATAATAATTTAAATTATTTTACTTTGTGTAAACACGAAAGAAATGAGTAAAGAATGGTAAGCTATACTGCAAATGTGTGAAACATATCACAGCAATTTAAAACAGTTTTTAAAAAATGAAACGATAAGCTAATTAGCTAAGAACGTGGAACAGGATATGATTGTCGTAATTCTATTTATTTTCCATAGGATGGACAGAATTAAATCAAATGTACGTTTCTCGAGCATTTTTTCTACAATGGAATGTACATTTCTTGCGGACAAACAGGTGCCAGACTTTGAAATTAAAGGGGATTTTAAATCAGAACTGTAACACGAGCTCTTCTGAAAGCGAAGCCTTACATCCATTCATCTTAGACAAAAGGACACGAAATCCTCGCCATTTATCAAAGATTTAATGAATGTAATGTTTATAAAACTTCACGGTCTTCTGACTCAGAAACGGAAAGCAACATGAATCGAAGTGGCTGGCGATGCCAACGAACAATTAATCAAGACTAGAGCCAGCCTCGAAAAACTGGGGAACAAACAAGATTACAAACGTTTCAAACATTTATTTATTCTATTTGCCTGACATTATGAAGAGCATTATAATCTTCTCTTTACATAAATAACAAATTAAAAGCCCATAATTGCTTGTTAAGTTAGTACCACTCTACATCAACTCTAGTCCGAAGTGCCAGCACTTTCTAAATTACCCCCACGCGTCGCCGAAACTATCTCGGTCGTTTATCAAGGATTTAATGATTATGTCATACGTTAAGTGTCGTGTGTGCAGGGAGCGTATGTTCTTGGTAGTTGTTACGTTCCTGGACATAGTAAAATCTTTATGGATCAGTTCAGGCTAAGAGCTTGTAATTGCTTAACAAAATGACAAAGGGCAGTGATTGCTCTTCTGTTGTTAGCAAATTCACCGAGTTTTATTTCTTTCGCCAAGAAAATTTGCTTAGGCTTTATCATTTAGGTAGAAAGTCTTATAAGAGTTTATCCGTTTGTGCTGTTTTACATTATTAATCATGGTTCGCCTTTACACCCTGACTTGCTCGTAGCAAACTTAAGACCCATTCCAAATTTATATATATCTGCAAAAATTTAAACGGTTTCTCATTTCCTTTTAACATTTTTCACTCTAACATAATCTATATTATTAAATCGGCTTTCCGCTTTAGCGGCGGACCGCCTACAATACTTTACAAAATAGAGAAAAAACCTGGTATGGACGCCAGATGATTTCCTTTTACGGCCTATTAAATTATACGCGTTTTTTGCTGCACTTTATTTAAATTTATTAGTTAGCTTCATTAGCCGATCCATCGAGGAAAGTTGAAAATGAGCCCAAAATTTGAAATTTTGAAATTAAATAACCTGATCAATTTTTGTCACACAGGAGTCAAACTTCTTGTATTCTAGTTCTTTTCATAAGCACTGCAAAACTTCCCCAAATATAAGTCAGATTTCGTTATTTGTTCAAAAATTAAAATTTTTTAATTGAATATTTCGCAAGCATGAATATTTTGCTCGTTTAGCTTCATTAGCCGATCCATCGAGGAAAGTTGAAAATGAGCCCAAAATTTGAAATTTTGAAATTAAATAACCTGATCAATTTTTATCATACAGGAGTCAAACTTCTTGTATTCTAGTTCTTTTCATAAGCACTGCAAAACTTCCCCAAATATAAGTCAGATTTCGTCATTTGTTCAAAAATTAAAATTTTTTAATTGAATATTTCGCAAGCATGAATATTTTGCTCGTTTAAAACACTTTTGCAGTTGCAAGTATCTGGTTGTAAGGAACATTTTCCTCTCAAACTCGTTCTTAGTAAAGTTAGAAAAAAAGACATGAAAGCAGTACCTTTAGTGCGGGTGGTAATCACCATCCAAATATGTGATTTCTTGCCAATGTTTTGATAGCTTTCAAAGCCTTCGGTCCAGAAACTTGGTGGTCGCGAGTCTAAAAATAGAAAAACCTCATTTCGGACGTCTTGTGCAGAATGGAAGATAGCAACAGGAAGGTGTAGCTGCAGGTGTGAAGAAACGTCCGAAGAAGCGATGTCGGGGCTATACGGTGGGAGTGGAAAAAATCCTATTCGAGTCAATACTGTGTCCAGCCGATGAATGCGGACATATGTGGTCTTGCATTATCATGATGGAACATTACCTTTTTGCTTTTTTTTGGATATTTTCCTTTTCCCGGATATTCTTTATGGATATATCCACGGGAATCCCACCAGATACAAAGAATGATCTTTTTGGTAGTCAAACTGCGCTTTACGAGGCTCACCGGGAGGAAACCAACCCCCTTTTCATCCTGTGTTGTTGAAGTAAATTCGCTTTTCATCACAAATGACGATCCTGTCGAGAATTTTGTCCTTGTACTGATTTTCGAGCAGATTAGTGCAGGCTCGAACACGTCTGTCCTTATCTGCTTGAGTCAGCTCATGCGGCACCCAGCGATTGAACCTGTAGGTCAAATTTATGCGATGCATAGCTCGACTAATGGATATGGCCCTAACTTCTAACTCCTCAGCAAGCTCTCGAGTAGTTTCATACTGATCTTCTTCCACAAGTTTTCGGGGGCTGGCCTCATCAACATCAGTAGGCAGAGCGCTCTGCTCTTAAAAGTCATAGTCCTTGTTTTTGAACTTTCGACACCAAGCCTTCACAGTATCATATGATATAATATTAGTACCTAAAGCGTGAGCACACGATTTTGTCACATTCTGTAGCGGCCTTTCCTGCAACAGAACTGGAAGTAAATGATAGATCTAATCTGGTAGCGTGATAGTTCCATTTCAGACACATTGTATTTAATGATAACTATATATTTTTACAAATTTCACAACACAGTGTTCTAAGGCAAGTATCGTCCTTTCAAATGCCAAAAATGGTTTGATAAAATATGATTAAACACGCCAACGTGAACTGTTTATGCAGATGATATTTGCGGTGGCGGAAAACTTTCCTTAAAACCCGATGTATGGTTGCGATCAGTGATTTCGGAAATAAGGTTTGGGTAAGGACTTCTAAGCATGTCCTTTAACAATGTGAGTATATACACTCATGTGCAAAATTAAGAGAATTCTCAAATTATATTCATTGTTACGGAACGTGTTAAACCAAGGTTATTAATTAGTGATCCGCACTAGAATTACGCAAGTATTCATAGTCGCTTACGTAAGCGTACACCTGCGTGACTGAGGAGCTGTAATTTTGCAAGGGGTGTAAGCGCACTTGGAGCTTTGGGCGATTTGTGTGTTCTTACTCCTTTAGAGCGTTCGCCGTGTTTTTTGCAATATTTGGGTTAATTTTGTAAGGTAGCACTTAAAAGAAGTAACCACGAGGACATGGATGACGAAATGACATGGATAATTGTCGGTAGACTGGAGGCAGGCCAGTCACAAACGGGTGTGGCTACAGAACTCGATGTAATGCCCAATGCGAGCTGCTGTTTGAGGAAACAGTTTCGGGACACTGGATTCATATCGAGAAAGCCTGGGCAAGGCCGATTAAGATTTAAAACGACGAACGAGGATCTCTATTTGGATCGCACGTTCAACGCGGCGACACAGGTTTGCTACAGCTTCACTGCTCTCACGTGAGCAGTATGCTACCACAGGAACTCGAGTCTCAGCAGTTACCCGAAAGCTTCATGAGATAGGGCTAGATGCTAGAAGACCAACCGTTTGCGTCCCTCTCACTGTAGCACACAAGAGAGCGCGCTCAGCGTGGTACAAGCCTTGGACCAGACTTCAGCGGATCACCGTGATTTTTACAGATGAATCCAGATTCAGCCTGGAAACTGATTATCGGCATACCTGATCTCAAGAATGCCTGGAACACGATACCATTCCTTCCTCGTCAAGGATCATTAAGGTGATGTAGGTGTAATGGTTTGGACAACATTATGTTGGGCAGCTGAACACCTCTGTATATTAAGATACAATAACACGCCGACCAAATATTAATTTAAAAGTCAAAAACAAAATCAGCCTATATTTTCAAATTTTCACAGGACTAGTTTCCATGGTTTTACCGAACCACCATCCTCAGCTGCAAAATCGCAAGTGAACAAGATAAGATATAATGATTAGATAAGGTCAGAGCTCTAAGATATAATGATTAGATAAGGCAATAGCTGAGGATGCTTTTGCAGCTGAGGATGATGGACCGGTAAAACCATCGAAACTAGCCCTGCAAAAATTTGAAAATATAACTCTGATTTTTGTTGTTTGACTTCTAAGTCAACCTCTGTATATGCTCTACAAAGGATCCATGACTGCTGTGAATTATGAAGAGGAGATCTTAGAGCTTTATATTCGACCTTTCAGGGGCGCAGTTTGTTCTGGGTTCTCTTTATGGACGATAACAATCGTCCTTATAGGGCTCAGCTGGTTGACGATTACCTAGAAAATGAGAAAATTCGTCGCATAGATTGGCCAACCAGATCTCCTCACCTTAACCCTGTAAAACATGTCTGGGACGCTCTTGGAAGGGCAATTTCATTTCGCCAAACCCCTACGAGAATCATCTCGAAGTTCAAATCTGCCTTGCTACAGGAAGCTCCTCTGCTGGCGTCTGTGCAGTATGCCGTCAAGCTGCGTAATCTATCTGGCAGTAAGAGATGACCATACCCCATATTAGACTCATTTTGCGTTCGATTTCACAGACTGGAATCTGGATATTCTATATACTATGTCTATCTATCTATATTTTGAACGAAGAACACTGAGGGGGAGATAGTTTTATATCCTGTGCGGAAATTGCTGAAACATTTGATCGGACATTCGCTCAGCAAATTCAGCCGAGAGCATGCACATTGACTAACCGCGTTGACTAATTGATTAATTGACTAAACATTCACTACTCGTTTGTGAATTATGCGAGATACATACATATTTACATACGTACTTAGAGACTTTACTAAAAATTCCATTTTAAATCCATTTTACAATCCGTTTTTGAAAAAAGGGTCCTGTTTGCTGTTCGTACCTAAGACATCACCCCAAAAATCGTCCAAATGGATTCGGGAACAGTAAAAATAGATATTTTCCTTGACGTATTATACTCGAAATTTTTCTCGATTACAATACTTCCTTTATTTTATACAAGAAAGTAATAATATAGAATTACTTTAATGATTCTAGCTAGCGTAACTTCGCGGGCCCAGCTAGTAATTAATTGTAACAGAGAAGAAAAACTGCGTTTATTACTTTTAAATGGTTTAGATTGTTAATTGAAAGGAGAAAGATTAAACTGAAAGAAAAATTGAATATCTTACGCTTTCTGAGTGGCAATATAATTCTTTCAAATCGCTAAGTTTCTGAGTAAATTTAGAATATAAATATATTGCTATTTACCAAGCAGAAATAGATGGTTTTAAGTCTTCTATTAAACTATATGTGTTGGAACTATATGTGTATGGGGAGCCGCCATTTTTTCCCATTGCAAGAAACATGCATACATGCATGCAGATTCTTTCTTGTTTTATATTGGAGATGAAGAATTTATAAACATGTTTGTGTATTCCTCGCAATGTGGAAAAACGGAAGGGTCTAGACCCGCCGAATGTTGAACATACATTGTTCTGCACCCGAGCATATGCAGTTTAGAAGCCCGAATTTTGAATTTTTTTATCATTTCTTTCATGTTTTCTTGCCAGCTAAATTAAATTTCGTTTAAGAAGTTCTGTAACTGAAAAGCAATCTCATGGCACTCCGCAAAGGGCGTTTGAAATTTAATCCAGAAACTTACAAAAAAGAAAAGTCTTATCTTTCACGCGCTAATGTGTTGCCATTCGTCAAAGCGTAACAGATTTAACTTGTCTTTCAAATTAATCTGTCTGTTATTGTACGTAAGCCGTTTAAAAGTAATAAGCGAAGTTCTCTCTTCGTAATATTATTAATTCCTAGCTGGACTCATTAAAACCATTATATTTTTTTATAATGTTCATTCTTTAAGGGCTGTCTGCGCCAGAGGCTAATATTATTACAAATGACAGTCTGTTCATCGTCGTCTTTTAGATTCACTTCCAAAACTGTTTGTCTCAGTTTAATATTGAGATTACATCGCTCACTGATTTATGTCAGCATAATGAACGGAAGAAAAAATACACGACGGCTATTTGGCTAATTGGATGAATGTCTTCATGGAGGAAACTTTTAGAGAAACTGACTAATATTCCAACATCTATATAAAACACCAACATAGCCAGGGCGTTCCATGGGACTTGAACTCAGGTCAAATAACTAGTGCTCACTAGTTTTACTGATTTTGGAACTAGTGAGCTAAATATTTGGAATCTTACAAATTTTATACTTAATGTGTAAGTAATTACAGAATTTTCCCGTGCGTACTGAGATGGCAGAAGTGATCGATTATTAATTTTTCAAGTGGAAGACCAGCGGTTCGAATCTCGGCAAGGACTCCCTGTTTATTTATCATATTCTTTCGCTTCTAAAAATCTAATTTTTCGCTGTTTTGACACAATGTCAAAGAGTGCAGTCAGCCTCTGCTTAGCAAGTACCTTCTATAGCGAGTGATTCGTATAACGAGCAAAATAAAATATTAGAAAATCACTCTCTTAGCGATGAGGATGTTTCGCAAAACAAGTGACATTGCTAAGTCAAATGCACGGTCTTGCCCGCATCATGGCTATCAGTTTGTGCTTAGCTCTTGTTCAGCTAGCATCTTACTGTGGTTTGTATTCAGACACGTAGTTGCATGTGTTTTAAGTGACAATTTAAACATGCGAACACGCTTGTCCTCAAAGAAAATGCTGCAAGAAGGCAGGAGTAAGAGAAGAAAAATCACCGCAGAAGTCAACGCCAAATCATTGGAAGATGAGAACGAGGTGTGAGCGTGCTAACTTCGCACGCTTATAATGGGACGAAATCTAGGATTTGCAATATCCTCAAACGTAACATAAAATTAAGGAAATTTATGCTTCAAAATGTGCCACAAGAGCTTCTATGCAATGGCCACATATGTTCGACGACGCTGAAACGATTGCTTCTTACATCCTGTCAGAAGCAAATGCAAAGCGACACTATTAATAAAAACATAATTTTTGAGAAGGCGAAACTAATTTTTACTAACAAGACTACAGGATCATCAATGGGAGAAGAAGAAGCATTCAGAACAAACCGTGGGTGGCCTGAAGTTTAAGAGAAGAACCAGCATCTACAGCGGTGGGAGGCACGGAGAAGCAGAAAGCTCGGACATAAATCGAGCCAAGAACTTCATCGGCGAATTCAGTCAGTCGTGAATTTTGAAGGTTATCTGCAGCAGCAGGTTTTTAGTTTTGCTGAAACGGGTCTTCATCATCCTTTCATCTTCTTCATCCTTTCTTCAAGAAAAGAATGAAGAAGCGTTTTTATATTACAGCAGACGAGAAGATTTGACGAGACACAAGCTTATTAAAAACCGCCTCACACTGTTGCTTTTTACAAACGCAAGTAGGAAGGAAGAGGAAGTATCAATAACCGTGTAGTGTTGTCGAAAGCGACTCCAAGGAGATTTAATAAGTGCCCGTGAAGCCTGTAATCAACGAGATTGCGTCTCTGGTTAAGATTATTGGGCTAGATTTGGATAGTAACTGCATCGTTGAGCTGGCCACTGACATTCTCTCTGGCCAAGATAATTGAGCTAGAGGTGAATAAAAATGATATTGATGAACTGACCACTGGTATTGTCTCTGAGCAAGATTATCGGGCTAGAGGTGAATAGCAATGATATTGATGAGCAGACTACTGACATTGTTTCAGGCCAAGGTTATTGCGCTAAAGGTGGATACCAATGTTATTGATGAGCTGATCACTGACATTGTCTCTGGCCAAGATTATTGAGCTAGAGGTGAATAGCAATGATATTGATGAGCTGATCACTGGCATTGTCTCTGGCCAAGATTATTGGGCTAGAGGTGAATAACAACGATATCAACGAGCCGACCACTGAAGAACTTATATCGCAGCAAAATGTTATGGAGGATATTTCGTCAGGGAAGGAGGAGGAAAACCCTTAGCAAAGCAACAACATTCTAGTGAAATAAAAAAACGGTGAAAGCATGGGTGCTGCATCATACGTTTAGAAGCATCATCCTAATAAGGCAGTAGCCATGTGCTCTACAAATTTATTTAAAGCTAATGCTATCTCTCATTTCTGCCAAATTTTTAAACTTAACCAAAAATAAATGTTTTTAGACAACTTTATTGTAAAACGGATGTATTATAAATAATAAATTGCATTATTATAAATTTCTTTGAGATTTCACAATGGGATGCATTACCATAATTTACGTTGATTCTAATGGCATAAAGTGTTTCGCTTAACGAGAGTTTCGCATTACGAGTGAGTCGCTAACAAATAACGCAGCCTTAAGCGAAATTCCCCTTATAGCCCCTGTTTTCGAAACAGGAAATATGAAAATTCACCGTACAACCGTTCCCAAAAGGACGTTGTCGTTGACGTAAGCGAAACTATCATGTGAATCATGGCGACGTCTGTATCAGATCCGTGTGTCACGTGATTCCAAGATGGTGTCGCTTATGTTTTGTAGAGTTGTCACGTGATGCAGGACGGCATATGAAAGGAATGAATTAATTTCCCCCTATTATGTCGTCTATTATTCTATTACGCAATGATTTGCTAGTATCCTTCTTTAGGCGCACGGAGATCTCCGCTTGCTACTCGAGCTTCATAGAAGCTCGCATGATATCTACAATATATCTGAAACACACTGTGGGACTTGCCACATTTCTAAATCTTGCAAAATATGAAGGCATGAATAACTACATACGTACGTTGATTTTGTTTCCCATCTCTTATTCCTACCTACATTTCTTCTGGACTTATACATCTGCTGCAGTCTTGCAGTCTTACTTTAACCACTGAACATTTTCCTCACCTTGCAGACGTACTGTATGTAAGTTTTGTAGTCTTACTATGACTACTAAACTGTAATTTATTTTGCAGTTTTACTTTAATCCCTGAACATTTTCCTTGAACCTTGTAGACGCATTGTATATAAGTTATGTTGTAGTTTTACTACTTCATAACTTATATACAATACGACTGAATGACTGACTAATGAATTAATCACCAGACCTTATAGACACACTGCATGTAACTATCTTGTAGTCGTCTTACTATAAATGTTGAAATTTAACTGTGTCTTGTACCCTCAGTGTAACTTACATTGTAGTTTTACTGTAACCTTTTAAATGAATATTAAACCTTGTAGACTCAAAATCGCAATAGTAAAATACGATGCAAAATCGCAGACTGGGTAACAAATGAAATGACAATATCTTCAGATAGGGCTTTGTTTGGAATAAAATAGCTGAATCTCTCAGGCTTACTTGAGAATATAATTATCAAGGATGAGATGGAATGAACTGAACTGCCTCGAAGTCACACATGCCACAATGCTTAAAAAATTATTTGATGTTTACAGATTCCAAGGTGCTGTCAAGGAAATCGTCTACGCCAGCAACGACGGTGTCCCTAAAGAACAAGAGCTACAAGAATCCCAGGGTATCCGAACAGCCTCCCTTCGCCCCCACGTCACCCCTAATGGAGAGGAAGCCTTAGTAGCAGACGATCATTGCGAGAAAGATAATCCTTGCCTCAATGGTGGAGTCTGCATTTCAACAGACGCTGGACCCATCTGCGACTGTAGAACGACTGATTATGAAGGGGACCTCTGCGAGCAAAGTAAGTAATATTTGGATTCATCTTCTTGACTCTTAGTTATTTCTTAGGTTCATCTTCTTGACGGAAATGTTATGCCACAAAATAATTTGCAAAAAATAAAGATTCAAGTAGTTTTCGACATTCGTTTTTCTTAAGATAATTGTCGTACCCATTTGGATAAATTTTAGCATGAAAGAAATATTATAAATGCTTGATAAATACTTTACTTCGAATATATATAACACTGTTAAATCCATAGGAAAGAAATAAATTTATTTTCCACCAAACCACGCATCTCTATAAATTTTGTATCTAAATGGAATAAATCTTTTTAGTTTTAACTTTACAGTAAGGATTTTGCTATCGGGATGTTGTACTCTACGGGAACTATATGAAAAATTAGATTTTGAGCTTAGATATCCGTACAAAATGTACTATAGAAATCTATAAATTTCAGTACCATAACGCTTAAATTCTAGAGATAGCCACAAACTCTTTTTATTTGAACATAAATACAGAACACCTCAAAACGCCAGAGAAGGATTATCACACAAGTAAGAATCAAGTCGCCAGTGCATTAAAAATAACTAATCCGATCGTATAACTCATATAATTTCCCAACTACACCATCCTCTATAACTTTAATACCCAGGCTCCAGTTAGAAATCCATGTTTTCCGTAAGGATCACATGGGCGACATGAGATAGAGCACCATATAAAATAACTCAAATAAAATATACAATATTAAATCATTAAAATCATTTATTAAATTTTCTAGAATAGCATAAATTTAGATAGCTGGGATAACTGTATCCAGACCCAACATGAACATTATTTTAAAAGCACTCACAAATTAAAAACTCACATCTAAAACTAAATTTGAGGAACAAGAAAATTTCCATCACCCGTAATACAGCAGTAATCCATATTCTGACATTTAACAATTAACTAAATTCTTAATATTCCACACACCTTAAATCAGTGTTGTTTACTTTTATGAAACATTAAGATTTTCCCTTATCTATTAATTTAATTTATAGCAATTAAACATTTTAAAAAATCACTTTCTCAATTATTAATTAAATAACATGCAACACTTCTGATTTTCATCTAACATTAAAACGACTATTCATGCTATAGAAATTAACATTCCAATATCCTAATAATTAAATATTAAAGAAAGAGCAAATGAAAAAAAAATCATTCACAGATTTCAGAACACAAGGGTCCATATAGGAGATTGAAGGTCCTCGCCCAATAAGCACGGTGGTTTCCAGATCTACTTAAACAGGGTCCATAACAAATACGCTTGGGCTGATTATTCAGTGCTCCAGATTAACAGGGTAATACGGTAATAAAAATGATCGTCCGTTTATCTCTGTAGCTGCATCGCAGCTGGTGATGTGCAGAACTAATTCCCTCATTGGAAATTGCACATGTCGCAGGCCCAACTGCACCACCTTAAAAAAATCAGAAGAATACGAAGACTGAAATGATCGTTCTTAAGAAGCTCTCAAACGCATCAGACAGAACGTTGCTTTCTTTGGTTTTGTGTCCCACAGCTAGAAATTCCCTTTTTGTAGTTCCGTGCACCCTTTCAAGCTTTTAGCAAGCCGGGCATTTCTTCATCACCTTAAACGACGAAAAACCCAAAATTTCAACCAAATGCGGCTAGGAATCACCTTTTTAGACTACGAGAACACTGACATTCTTTAATAAATCACATGCGACTTATCATCACTGATTGGGGCGGCTAGGAAGAAGTGCGACAGGCAGAATCGTTTGTTTTTTTTTTTTTGAAAAACTGGACTCGCGGAACACGTTCAGCTCCTAGGCCTCTGTCTCTCTCTTTTTGTAAAATTTTCAAGGAGGTTAAAAAATCTGGAAAAAGTTTCTTCTGCCTCTCTTGCAGCAACTTTTAAAACCTTGGTAACGCTGAACTACGGAACCTCTCTAAATTCACTATTGGCTCAAATTAACAATAAATTAATAATTACCCAACCCAACCCAACCCAACACCTATCTAGAACTCTCTCCAACCAATAAGAAAAAGGGTAATAATTTACCTCCAAATTTACAAGAAAAGTCTAACCCCCTTTGAAAATGACATACCCCGTTCTCGCGCAAAGCTTCACGAAGTGTTTTCAACCGTAATTCTGACAAAAATGCAATACCAGTAATAATAAGGAAAACAGAAAGTATTCATTTCAGAAGAAAGCCGAATTTTTTCGCCTACACCAGCAAAACACGTGTTCAGTTTGGAAGAAAAGGGGGCGAAAGGCAGCTGGCCACCGACCTTTGACTCCAAAGTGGTAACTTCATGGGAAAGAAAATCACCCGCCTTTTAGCTGTACAAAACTCTCCTGTGGTTTAAAAAGAGCTTTACAGTATTCAAACGAAAACAATAATATATCAAAAATTAATTCTCAAATATTCACATTATAAATTCCCTATCCACTGTAAATCAATACACAACAAGGTTAATATGTATAACAGGAGGAAGTAGGAATTTGACTTTAAAGTTATTATTCCGTACGGAAGAGTTTGTGAATAGAAATTAAACAAGACGTGATGAACATGAAATTCTTCTAGACTTAGCAGCTCGCGGATGTTCTTAATGATTAAGATACATGTCAAATTCTCTTATATAGCATCTCTTTAAAATTATTTTTAGCCGGGATTAAATTTAAATAGTGAATCCTTTAAATAAATTTATCATAAATATACAATGTTTCTATATCCTATCATTAAATTAAATTTTTGTAATGCAATTAGATCAAGCTCAGAGCCATGGAATCGAAGAATAAATTTATGAAAACAAGAAAACTCTTTTATTAGAAATTCCTAAGCCTAAAAATAAATAAAAATCCTTTAGGCATATTTCAATAAGTAATTTTGGAATAATTCTTTACGAAAAGTTGCTGCAGTAACTTAAAAAATGATAACAAAAAAAAAAAAAAAATAGAATCTTAACTACTTAATGCATATTTTGAAACGCGACGCAAATTAATAAAGTAAAAAAGCAAAAAATAATAGCTTTTAATTTCACTAATGGGAGAACTTTGAGCATGGCGAATATAACATAAATTTTAAGCGATGTTTCTTTCCGTTTTTGTTTCCAGAGGAAAACGTTTCGTGAATCGCCAAACGATTTTTCGCCTTAAATTGTTTGACGTTGCCATTAAAGCCTTTCAGCATGTAAAAGTTGCTATTCAATAAATAGTTTTAAAATTCTCTTACCTGGGCATACTTTACGAAACTTCCTTTTTTTATATCAATAATCGATTATTGGTTTTTTTTATTCTGAGTACCTAATGGACAATAAATTAAATTTTTCAAAAAATTGCGAGAATCTTCGTATAGATAAAGCTTAAAATTAAAAATCAATTTCATGAAAATTTTGTTTTTAGTTGTCGGTTGGTTTTTCCGCTGGGAGAGGAACTCGATCAAATATCGAACCAATAATATTTTACACCAATATGCAGCCGCCTATCGTTTGAGGAAATTCTAAAAGAAGAGGATTAGGGGAAGGATTTTCATTTCAGAAAAATGTGTTTTCAGGGACTTTATGCTCTTTTTTTTGCACCAAATCAATTTTTAATGAGAATATTGGATAGTTTTGTGGACGAAAAAGCTTTTATGTTTTTAAAAAGCATAATTCATTCTTCTTCCAAAAATTGAATAGAAATGAAAGAATTGCAAACAGAAATGTCATCCCCAACATGTAGAAATTCCTAATAATAAATAATGTATCATTTGTAATTCGAGAAAAGAATTAATTCCAGCGCAAAAATTATTCAATAATTTGAATGTTTTCTATAATGAATGAAATAAAAAGGAAAATAGTATAAAATTTGTAATGATAATATAGACGAGTAACATCCAACGTTAGGAAAGTCCTTAGTTACTTATACTAACGATACCAATCTTTAACTCGTTATAATAAATTAGTAATATTTTTAAGAAAAATGCATAGTGTTTTTCAGTTACTCAATCAGCTATAAGCAGTGTTTACTGCTATGATTTAAAAGAATTTTAAATTCGTTACAGAAATGGAAACATTTTGCAGAATTGGCAATTTGCTTGTTTCGTAAACGATCAAAGAAGTGAATAATAATATTGTAGCTTAATGATGTGAAAAACAGTAAGGTGATGCTGACTAAGCCAGCAACGGTTGCAATAAAAAAATGCAATAATTTTTTAATTTTGTTATATAATGTTATGCTACTATGGCATCAATCTTCCACGTTGTACACTGGTTATCATAAATTAAGGAAAAAATCACAAAAATCACGATTACTGAAAAAGTTACATGTAGAATTTTATGAAACTTACCCACAATATACAAAACATAGTAAGGTATCAAATAACATTAAAAGAAATTACCAGTGGTTAGCGTCGCTGACTGCCGTTCCGAAGGGCTCGGGTTCGAATCCCGGAGAAGGCATGGGTGTTTGTAAATGTATAGTGTCGGTGCGGCATGGCGGCACTTTAAATATGCGGCGAGCCGAAAGTCCTCTCGTGTGGATTGGTGGGAGAGGAGAGGGGTGGGAGACCCCTGGATTCCCTCCCGGGGTGCTCTTCCTCAAAATTGGGGCTGGAAAATAGAAGTCCGACCTTTCTTCGGAGTAGGCTCTGGCAATCATTCTTCCATGTGGTAATGGACACGACAACAACAACCAGACAATTATGGTAGTATAGAAATTAGCACATGTATAGAATGAACAAATCGAAGGTGTCAGTTTGCTATAAGAAAAGTACCTTCAATATGAAAAATGATCGCCTCTAGAAATAATTCAGCTCACACAGCGATGTGTGATGCTTTCAATTATGCGGTCTATCAGTTCCATACAAAGTGAGAGCCATTGCTCTTGCAAAGCAGTTGCAAGCGCGGCAAGGGTCTGAGGGGGCGGATTGAGAGCAGCCAGACCTCTCCCTAAAGCATCCCAAACGTGCTCGATAGGAGTCACGTCCGGGGATCAAGCTGGCGACTCCATGCGCATAATTGTCTCCTGTTGGAGATAATCATATACGATACTCATCATGCGAGCCCTGTGTGGCCTTGCGTTGTCGTCCTGTAACAGGAAAGCATCACCTATTGCCCCGGTATATGGGCGCACATAAGCATCAAGGATGTCATCTCTATAAGCCTGAGCATTCACGATTCCCCTTGGAAAGACATGAAGGTCTGTGCGTCCACCCAGAGAGAAGCCACCCCAAACACAGACACTGCCTCTTCCCTATGCATCTCTTTGATGGATGATAACGGGATCCAGGTTCTCTCCATATCAAATAACGCGTACTGTCGCTTTTTAGACTAAACCTGGACTCACCGGTAAAGAGAACAGCCCTCCATTGATCAGGCGTCCAGTGGACATGTTGTCCTGTCCACTGCAAACGGTTCCTACTATGGCGCGATGTAAGCGGCACGCAAATGGATAGTCGCCTCGCATACAGACCAACTTCGTGAAGCCTTCTACGCACAGTTGACGTTGACACCAACCTTCCGGTGGCTGCAGCAAGGGACGATCTAAGAAGAAGTAGCAGTTGACCGTCCTTTGCTGAACCTCCTAGATGCCGAATCTGTGGTTTAATATTGCCTCCAAAGTCTATGAACCACAGAAGGACTCACATTTAGCCATCTGGCCACTTCTGTTTGACTTTGTCCTTTCTCTAGTCTTCCAATGGCTCTCCATCGTAGTTCTGCAGGCAAATGATGCCTGAATGTCATTGTTACGAATTGGCTATCTCAGATTTCTGATGTCACTATCACTATGAATTACGTGGGCTTGCTCTCAGACATGGACTTTTATGCTCCTCGCAAATGACGTATTCCAAGTGCGGCGCCACTCATTTGTTTATAGCAGGTTCACTCAGCTGCTCTTACTTGGCAACATATTCAAATTTTACACGGTTTGGCGTATTTTTGAGGGACTTATCGCTATTTTTGTGATTTTTCCCTAATTTATGATAACCAGTGTATATTGCTATCTGTGTGAATATTCCTACCTAGGGCGAAATTAGCTGCTTACGATCTCTTGGCAAAGTGCCAATGCATTTCGATCAAATGACATAAGATCTGTAATTTATATTTTAAATAAAACACTATAAGCTATTTTAAACGATGTACGTCCTTTTTAATGATTTGCATCTTTTTTTTAATCTTACGATACTGCATCCAATCATCAATATAATTTATTATATAGCTTGCTATCCGCTTGCAAGATGCCTAAAAGAGTTATAATAAAAAAAGAAAAAAAAATGTGTGTAATGATTTTAATGGATGCAGTTCGTGTAATCTCACGGATCTAGCTGGTAGATAGTTAATAATATTAGGGACGAATGACTGCGTTTATTACTTTTAATCGCTCTATGTGTTCTTCAGTGACAAACTGAATATCTCACAGACCACATTCTCACCGTTTACGAAATGGTAACACACAGACAAGTGGAAGAAAAAATATTTATTTGGGGCATTTGCTTTTATTTTTAAAAAGAAGCAAGAAAAAACTAAATCTATCCTTTTTCTAATATTGCTTTAAGAAGAGAATTTTCTAAAATGTGAAAAAAATTAGAATTATACGCTTCCCATATGTCTATTGATCCTCGAAAACACAATTTTGTAACTAGAACCAACTTCGCTCATTCTTGTCAGTAAAAGCAGTAATAGTCCGTTTTTGTTTCCAATAATCCTGACTTGTGACAAATTTTGCGCGATATATATAACTTAAACTTTTCTATGAGCTCTCTACAAAGAAAGATGGTAAATTATTCCTCATCTTACTAAAGTCCAACTACAAAATTACGAAATTTTTAAATGCTCCATAGCAGCATATGTTTAGAATTTCAGGTGGGGTGTTATGAGTTGGAAAAGCCGTGCCTATACATTTTTTCACCTGAGGCAAAGCGATCAATGGGCGCCCCTGTATACAATGCAGGATTATTTATTTACCTATTTGTGTGTCTGGAGGAGAAGGATTCTTCTCCACACACACAAATAGGTTATTTATTTACAGGTTATACATTCCTAATTTAACGGGTTATACATTCCTAAGCACAGACCTCGAGAGAAAGTCTATTTTGAATCCGTTTTGGAGTACAGATGTCATGTAAAGGGAATAGTCAAAATGAATTCGGGAACAGTCGAAACGGATATTTCCGTTGCAATCTGAAACCCTAAATGTTTCGCTATTTCTTCGTACAAGGAAGCAAACTGGGGAAAAACACGTTATTATTAAATTGGAATCATTTTTGTGCGCGAACTGCATTACACAATTCCTGCAGCTAAACAACTGGCAACTAAACCTTGCAACAGTTACCAAGTCTGCACACAATGAATGCATTAATATAGAATGCTAACGCAAATGTCCGAGAAAAGAATTAGCTGACGAGAACGCGAAGGAAACGTTAGTGTGATTTCCCCAGTGGTAAGACGACACTGCTGATACAAAAGCGACCGAGTTCATTATAATGATGGAAACATTTCTTGCACTAGAGGATTTAATTCGGTGGTCTCCAGCTCTAACTGCCTGCGGTCAAATGCACGATCTCAAAAGATACGACGAACCAGATTTTTTTTTAACACAATGAAAAATTTTCTGAACAAATTAAAAATATTTTAAATAAATTTAAAGTTTTCTTTACTAGATATTTATCAAAACATATAGAGGGTATTTTCTCCCACCATCCAGCATTCCTTCGTGGTGTAACGGTGCCACACTCGGCGCATATTAAAGAGGTCCAGAGTTCCAGATCCGGCGAGGCCATTACGCACTTTTCACGTCGTCTGCTTCAAACTAACCTAATGGCTCTACACACAGATAAGCAATAATAATAATATCGCAGGGAAAAATTTTTAAATTTTACTTATTTTTTATCTGAAATACGAAGTTTGGAAACTGGAGGACAGTTTTGTAGGTTATGGTTTATAATTCAAAAATTCTAACACCTTAACATGGAATCCTTAGACTGACATTTCTTTCAAATAATTTTAACATGCTTAATTAATCATTAAATGGCGTACTTTAATTTAAAATAAAAATAAAAAGTTACGGAAACTTTCTTAAAGAAATTAACGAAGTGGTAAAAAATTTGATAATTAATAGTAATAATTTAATCTCTTTCTCTTATGCATTAAATTTTTCTTCGATGTATAAATAAAAATACGTGTATTTGTAAGTAAATACACTCCGTCACAAAAAAATACGTGCATCGAGAAGAAATTGACCCACAATCGCGAAACTCGGCGAGAAGTCTGTCAGGACTGAGTGTTCTGTGCATAGCTTTAGCAAACATGTTGAAGTAACTCCTCAACCTAAAGTCCTGATCTGGAACAGGGAGCTGAAATGAGCTTTGTTCTGATGTAGATACTGTGCTGGAGAATAACTGCACTTGAAAGGGATTTAAAATCCTCTTTTATTAGATAACAATTATTTACAACCGCTTCCAAACTCGAGAGGGATACAGAAAGTAAAAGACCACACTTGGGTCTAAAGTGAACAATCAGATAAATTTAAACTAAAGCTAAATAGAAATTTAATTAAACTTTGCTCGCAGAGCAAATCGCGGAGTTGGCCTCTAACTAAATGGTGCGTAGCAAGAATTACTAATACTAGCGCACTTCAATTTATTTCAATATGCAATCACGTAGTAAGCACTATGGCTCATAATTTTAGCTGCTAGCTGATCAGGCGAACGTCGAACAGACTGACCGTCATCTGAGACTAAAAGCTCTCTCCCATTGAGAGGTTTCTACCTCTGGTTTAAATAGTACTTAGCTGTACTTCAAATTAGCATAAGCTGAAAACGCGCGCTTCTTCTGACGGGAAGTTGAAACAGAGAGGAGATAGAAAGATTTAAATTAAAATAAAACTTGGTTAGTTTAACTAAAACCTTACAAGTCTCGTAAGAGTTATGCAAATGATTCAAATTTCGACGCCAATGAGACAAGGGTGAACGCGTTATGCGCATATTAGATGCGCAGCTAGAAGAGATCAAAAGCATGATTGCTCGTGCCGTAGGGCACCAACCTGAAGACTTACGGAAAAATATGTAATAAAACTTAATACTCGTATATATTTTTTTTAGTATATGTTATACTTCCAGACTTAGCTCTGCAGCCAATTCTACGCCTTGATTCGTCGCACGTAACAAGGTATCATTCCCTTTTCCAAGCACTTTCCCGCTCACGGTCTCAGCTTATGCATTTCCTTCTCTGCATCGCTTTAAGCATCACACTGACGACTGCCGGCAGTTAAGTTAAGTCCGGCCATAGTGGAACCTGGAACCGTAGGGCTATTCAATCGTCAACTTGGATGGACGATATTGTAATTAGAGATGCTTCTGAGACGTAACGGGTGGCAGTTAAAAGCATGACTGCTTATGCCGTACGGTTGTTTAAACGTAAACTTGGATAGACGGTATGGTGACTAGAGGTGCCTCTGAGGCGTAACGGATGGTAGTGCGAAGAGTTATTGGACTTTGAGAAAGGGTATATAGTAAGCCTCAGAGAAGCAGGTTGACAGAACAGGTGTATCGGTCGCCACCTGGTCGGAGCGATATAGTAGTTTTTCGATGTTGATGACAATGGATCACGCAAGGGATAGTCTACCGTCGCAGAGGGTCAAGTCGTCCCAGGAATGCAAATGACAGCGAGGATCGCGCAGTTCTAAGAGCGGGCCACTTTCGCACCAACATCATCGCTGGCATCGATTTGACGCCATTTACCACCTTTCAGGCAGCCGCTGTATTAAGAAAAACCATTCGGAGACGACTGGCCAACCTTCGTATACGATGCCGACGTCCATTAAGACGCCTACCCTGACATCACAACATAGGCAATGTTGCTTTGATTTTTACCGAACTCGGGCGAGCTGGAGTGTGACCGACTGTAGACGTGTGATCTTCAGCGATGAATCCCAACTAAGCCTCGGTGCTAATGTAAACGCGCACGCGTGTGGACGCGGCCTGGCCATCGGGCCGATCCAACGTTTGTTGTCGACTGACATTCGAAGGTTACACAAGGTGTGATAGTGTGGGGAGCAATTTGATGGGAAACACGATTACCTTTGTTCATCCTTCAAGGCACCTGGCTCGCAGTTACGTGGACGACATTGTAAGGCTGGTTGCATTTCCTATGGTATCAAGTCGCCCAGGTGCCATTTATCAACAAGATAACTCTCGTCCACATGCTGCGGGACTCTCCCAACAATGTCTTCGAGGACATGGCATACTCCTGTGGCCTGCCAGATCATCAGACCTATCGCTGATACAGAAAGTATGGGAAATGCTTAGAAGGCAGCTACAGCCGTCTCGGAATATTTGTGAATTAACTGCTCAATTGCAAAGATTATGTCCTACTTGACCTACTTGATTCGATGCCACCCGGTGATTCGGCTTGTGTAGCTGTCAGAGGTGGCCATGCTATTTACTGATTTGTAACCTTTTCATGCTATAACTTCTTAATAAAACACCTTTGTTCTGAATTTGTAATCAGTTGTTTATCTCCTGAAACATTACATATATGATAAGTTTCGTGATAAAAGTTCGTTTCCTTCTGGGTGCATATATCTTTTGTGACAGAGTGTAATTAAAACCTTCTTTATTTCATAGAACAGTTTGACATTTAATGTGTTATTTATTTTATGTGTTATTCATTTAATTTATGTGTTATTCATTTAATTTATGTGTTATTTATTTAATAAATACTTTTTTATTGAATTTGTTATTTATTTACATTTAATTTAATGGCGTTTCGATTCTGATAAAGATGGTATTACGATAAGTTGAGTTGGTTTTTTGGTAGCCTTGGAGAGAAATTACCGGAAATTATCTTCATTGCGGACTACACATTCTCGTCGGTCAATCGAGTTTTTTGCTGTTTCATCTTCATTTGTGAAAGAAAGCTATTCACATATAAACGTATTCTCAAACAAACAATATAAAAAAAATAAAGTTAATTCCTACTTAGGTCAACAAATAAAAATAAAAATAAAATAAATAAATGAAAAAATCTTCTCATCACAATGGATGTAGTAAGTCAAAACACCTAATGAAAGAAAGAAAAAAAATTAAAAAATTAAAAAAATTTTTAATATGTGAAAAAACTGTATAACATGAAGTGTCATCCACTTAAAGTTTAAAAAAATGCATTTGTCCTTGAGTGGATGAGTAAAAAGTGTTTTATTAACGATTGAAAATTTGAACAAGATGTCGGGATAGTGTGAGCTAATACTAGGAATTTAAAAAAGTGATTATCCTTAACGCCCAAATTGGTGACTGAGTTTATTTATTTTTCGACAAGAACGCGTCGAAGTTAACAAATTCTGTACCTTCAAACCTCTGAAAAAGATTTATATCATTTTCTAAATTAATTAGATCCATTTATAGATTTTCACTTTCGTTTTTAATGGAAATGAAACTAATATTACTCGGGATTTCAAACAACTAAAATAACGCAATCTTTGGAATAACGTGTTTGTAAAAATGCATAATTGGTATGCTTCACGGGCCGCATAAAATGGCTTCGGAGGCCGTCAGTTTGACAGCACTTATTTAAGGGATCGTTTGGTTGCCCGTTGCAGTTACATTTAGAATTTTATTATTTTCCCACCAATGCATTCTTATCTAGTCAAAGGGAAAATATAATTGCGGTTTACTCTGGATTATCCGCGCTAATGTCGGATAAGCAAGTCACTTTTAACTGAAAAATATGCATAATCCACACTTTTAATTTTTATGTTTATTTCCTCATCAAATCGGATGCGGACATTCCGTGAGTTCCTTGTTTGACCTTTTCTGCACTTCATTTAATTTTTTTTCCTCGAATTATTCTAACTTAATCAACCGATCCTTCATTGCCTGTTAAAAACGACATCAAAAGCTGCAAATTTTGAAATTAAATATCCTGGCCAATTTTAGCCGAACGATAGTCAAACTGTTTATAATTTTATTCTTTAAAACGAGTATAAAACTTTCCCAAACATAAGTATATAATAAGGTTTCTCCTTCAATCTCTTGACTTTCTTTGTGAGCATACGCTGTGAAACCCTATGTGGAGGACAGTGAGCAAATCTAGGCTATGTCCGTTAGTGTTGAAGAACTACAAAGTCAGAAGGAGGGTTTAAAGTGACCCTTTAATTCAAATAATTACAACTCTCCAACTTGAGAGTGAGCCACTACTTGGGCTGAACTAAAATAATATGAAATAAAGTGTGTTAACAAATTCAAATACCTAACTTAATCTTAAGTAGGACGGCGAGGGAAGCTTAACTCTTAGTGAAATGCAATAATGCGAATTTCACTGGCAAACACTAGTAATTGCAAATGCCTATGAAGGCGAACTTTCAGTAGACAGAGGAAATCTTTGCGCGCACAGCCTTACGGCGATAAATCCAAGGCTCTGTTTTTCCTCTCGTTAACTCCTGCCTTTTAAACTGCTAACAGATATATGGGATTTGCATAAATATCTCGCTCGCGCTAAATTCGGGCAGCAACTGAAACTTTGAGATATCGATAGGAAAGTTCAAACTAAAAATAATTTGGTTAGTTAAAATAATGAACGCTACAAGTATAGGAATCGGGATACCGCATTTAAAGTTAAATATTGTTATTTGACAAAAATCAAATTTTTTTCTAAAATTTGACATTGTCAAAACATGAATATTTTCGTCATTGAAAACTCTTCTGCAATTAGAAGTATATCCCTGTGATTTAAGATTGAAAAATAAAGACCGGGTTAGGATTTTTAAGGTGGGTTTAAAGGGTCGGGTATACAACATGTATATATGGATAGATATAGACCAGGTAAGGACTTTTAAGGTGAGCGTAAAGGGGCGGGTAAATAATATGTATATATGGATAGATATAGACCGGGTAAGGACTTTTAAGGTGAGCGTAAAGGGGCGGGTAAACAATATGTATATATGGATAGATATAGACCGGGTAAGGACTTTTAAGGTGAGCGTAAAGGGGCGGGTAAACAATATGTATATATGGATAGATATAGACCGGGTAAGGACTTTTAAGGTGAGCGTAAAGGGTCGGGTATACAATATGTATATATGGATAGATATAGACCGGGTAAGGACTTTTAAGGTGGGCGTAAAGGGGCGGGTATATACATATATATATATATAAATACACGTTCGGTATTCCCGATTGCAATAAAAAAGGGATATGCACAACTAGATATTACAGAAGTTCCGTACGAGAAATTTAAACGTTGTCCGACCATTCGTTTTTGAGTTATCCTAGATACATACATACCTGCGTATGCCAGAAGTAACGAAAAAAATCCTTTTTGAAATCATTTTAAAACCACTTTACAATCCATTTCGGAAAGAAATGTCCTTTATTCTGTCCTTAACTACAGATGTCACACAAAAAAGGGGGTCCAGTCGGATTTGGGAATTGCCAAAACGTATATTTCGGTGTAAGTGCGATACCCTAAA
Source organism: Stegodyphus mimosarum (assembly GCA_000611955.2). NCBI lineage: Eukaryota > Metazoa > Arthropoda > Arachnida > Araneae > Eresidae > Stegodyphus > Stegodyphus mimosarum. Next base: position 519,777 of record KK119007.1, read on the forward strand.
TTTTTCGCGATTGCAGTGTTTCCCTTCCTACTTACAAGGAAGTAAATTTACTTTATTTTTTTAGACCGTTGAAATACTTGTCGAATTTCAGTGCGTAGTGTTAGTAGTAGAGTACACTGTATGTAGAAGACATAACGATAAAGTTGGTGTCTCTGAAATCTCGATGAAGACGCGCAACATAATATATCTAAAAATTAATTTAGAACTCGGTTATTTCGCTTATAGATACCTACATGCAACCTTAATGTCACGACTTAGCTATGAAAAATCGCTTTACGATCACCAAACTGCAGCATTTCGAAAAACATTCCAGGCTGATAGTAGGGCAACAAACAAACAAACAATCCAGGAAAAAAAAGTCTTCCATCTCAAAAAGTCATCTATCGCAGAGAAATTTCGATCCTATAAAAGCTTTTTGATATCTAAACATCAATCGCATTTATTCAGTAATGCATCGGGTCGGCAAAATTCCCTCTATGAAATTTTATTTCTTCCTTTTTATTTTCTTTTATCTCCCGCAATTGTTGGAGAAAGAGTTTTAAAAGAACCCGACAGAGCCATACTTGGAGGAATTGGATTTTTCCCTAGACGATCATGAGGATAGCTCCAAATATTTTACCGCTACGCGTCGCGAAGAGAGCAGCGATTCATGACTTGCATCGCTTCGCATTTGGTATTCAAAAGCATGACATTTGATGCAGAATGTATACGGCACGGTAAAATACTTTCGAAATTTTAATAATTTGTTTTTGGAAATTGCTTAAAAATTTTAAGCAAAGGTCTTTTGCAATAACAGTGGCAATAAAATCAACGCATATTTATTCGCGTCAGAAATATATTTTGACATTTCGCGTAACGTTAAGCCACCACAAAATTGATCATCCACGTGACTTACTCACAATTTACTAATTTTAAAAGCTGGTAAAATATCTTTATCTCTGTATTAAGTAAAGAAGAAATTATATGTATATATGCGAAGGAGAGCGGCGTTTATTTAATAATGTTGAAAAGACAAAAAGTTAATAATAAAAAGGCAAAAAAGCTACTAAATGTTATTAAAATGTTACTAATGTTACTAAAAAATGGAGCATTGGTGTGATCAACTGATAAAAGAGAGGAAATGAAGATAGAGAATTATATGGCAACACATAATAAAAAAAGCCTTATTGATGAAATCTATTAATTTAATTCCATTGTCTAATGCATAAATCATTATCGTTTCTAATTTATCATGGGTGCTCCACGCTTTTATTATTCGCGATATAAGACTGTAGAAGAATTCTGTAAACAGACTTATTTAATCTGTTATTCCCATTAAGCTATGTAATAAATTTAATTTTTTCTCCATTTAGTTTATTAATGATCATAACTATTTTATAAAAACGTATTGATAAAATCTTTTTTAAAGCGCTATTTTATTTCTTGTTTCTTAGTCTCAATTAAGCGTTATCAATAAAAAAAGCTTATTAAAAATGAATATCGCCAGTTTGTTATTAAGTGCGTCAAGATGACAAACTTTTCATTATGTGAGCTAAGATGGTAAACCCAGAAGTTTTCCCACGAGAAACGCTTTGTTCTCCCGCCTACTCAAGACTGCAGTCTCTCTCTCTCTATATATATATTAATGTAGGAAATCACACAGTTAATATTTTTGATCCTTCATGTTTTAAAAGAGGGGTAAATTGGTTTTTTATAATTTGTGAAAATTTCAAAACTTTATACCCGACATATTTTTAAATGTTGAAATTTTAAAATCAAAAACTTCAAATAGTCTGAAAAATCTAACAAACTTCGAAAATTCACCAAAATTTAAAAAAAAAAATAGGTTACAATTTTCATACAAGTTTCATTGAAAAAAGTATTTATTCGATAGTGAAAATAGCAAAATTCTAATGTGCTTAGTTCGTTCGTTAAAAGAATATATGGGCAAAAAAATCGATTGAACATTAAATAAAAAGAATCTAAATCGAATTTTGAAAAAAATCGCTCCACCACATTGCATTCTCGTCGATCAGCAATACATAAATGTATACAAATGATAGCTTATCGTTGATAAATTCCCTGACATTAAAAACATTAATGTTGCCATAATTTGAAAATAAATCTCGAAATTAGTTTAAACGTAAACTTTAAATGAATGCGTGTTAAATGTTAATATTTATTCAGACATTATGCACCCGATGAAATTTTAAATAAATAGTCTGGAACCACTGAATTCAACTGCTAGCAAATAATTGATGGGAAACTATTATCTGCATAACCTTTCCCATCAATATTTGCGCGCAGTTGGTTATCTGTACAAGATTATATGTTATTGTGGTTTCTAATGCTGGCTAAATGCAAGTAAATCATTTTATCCCCGTCAACTGTCAGAATTTATTTTATTTTATGCACTCCTCCACCATTTCAACTTCATCTCGAATTCTTTGGCTGTTTTCGTCTGGATGGTATCTTGTTTTCTGCTTCGTACCGTTGCCAACTCTTTTATTACAATGCCTTTGTTTTCTTCTGATAAAAGAAGAGAATTCAAAGATAGTGGATTTGAATACTAAATGCTGCGTTCTGCCAATATAGAATCGTCTGCTGTCGCCTCACGTTCCAATATAATTCAAAAATCCTTCCAGTGTAGTTTTGGATGAAAGTTCTTTTATACTTCAGCTGGGTTTTCAGAGTCGGAATGCATTTTATAAATGATGCGAACACGTACAATTTTCGATTTACATAATTTTTCCTTTATATGCATTTCATTCAGAATGATAAATTATTTATCTTGAGATTTAAGGGATTCTTTTTCTTTTATACTTTCAATAACATTACTTTTTTTCCAGATAAAGTATTGTTAATACTTTTATTCCAATTTTGATTAATTTATTCTGATTATATTTGTCTATAGTCCTCAGATTCAATTGGTTTTTTAATTTTATTTTAGATATATTTACCTATATTTCTCAAATGAAACAATTACGAGCGTTTTTCTATATCAACCTCGTTATTCCACATGGATAAAGCTGTTAAAACTCATAGTTCGGCGTTGGTTCGAAACATGGCAGATAGAATGGCCGCATGAGCATTTTTGTAGTTTCACAAAAACACAAGCCAGTTTCCCTTAAAATAATCGCTTCTTATGCACATAGCCGTTGTGGGAAATTTAATAAACAAAAATATTCGTTGTGGACACCACACATGACTTCCGACTTCCTTGTACGGCCTATTAAATTACATAAATGTTTTGCTGCATTTCATTTAAAATTATTTCGTCGAATTATTTTAACTTAATTAACTGATCCTTAGAGGCAAGTTGAAAATGACATCAAAAATTGCCAATTTTGAAAGCAAATATCTCGGTTAATTTTTGTCTTACAGGAGTCAAGCTTCTTACAATTTTAGTTTTTTAAACGAGTACAAAATTTTTCTGTATATAAGGGTTCTCATCCAAGGGAAATTCCCCCAATCATCCCTGGTTCACAATCTCTGTCCTAGAAGCTTTCAGAAGTAATTTCCTTGCTTCGAATGCCTCCATTTTTGACTTCGGATTTATATATTTATTGAACAGACTTAGTAAACAGTGTTAATTTCGCTTCGCTAAAACACATTTTAAGTGGCATCGCTTTTCAGCTAAATCTATGTGCAAGAAAAATGGCAAAGGTTATAAAAATAAGAGGGGGAATAAATAAATCGTCAACACTTGATGAAAGTGACGAAAGCCCTCTTAAAATGCAACTAATAAAGTAATAATTAATTTAAATGAAGAGCCTCTGAGTGTCACAGTTTTAAGGTTCAAATTTAGTAATTTGTAATAGTTGAATGGTGACTATTTCTTATTTTACGTAATATGTTCTCTTCGAAACATTTTTGCAACTTAAACCGTCATCAAACGATTCTGAAAAGCAACAAAAATAAATTTGTCTTTCACGACTTTGCTAAATTTGCTTTCAATCGCCGTTAACTTATATCTTCAAAAACAGATATTTGTGTTTTATGTGTTTAATTTTTTATTGATTGATTATTAAAAGCCTTTTATTATTTAAATAGCAATTAAATTTTAACATAATACCTTAAGCCGATATAATTACAATCTAGCTTTTATACTGCCGAAATAGAACATAGAACTTTCTTCACAATATAAAAGCAATGATGCTTGAAATAATTCTCTAAGGTGCTTATAATTTGTCACTCGACGACAAACAAGTTCGTTAACTCCCGTATTTAACGCAGCCGTTGTTATGATTTAACTGTAATTTGTTGCTGAGCGACAACGCAAGCAATATCCTCATTAACTCACATATTTAACGTAGCCATTGCCATCACCTCACAGAGAGCTTTAAATCATTTACTACTGCAAATTCAATGAACTGATACAAATAAATGGTTAGTAATACTTTACTGTCTCTCTTGTCTTTTTACTCATTGTATGAAGCAAAGGAAGTATTGTAATCGCTAAACATTTCCTCATCAGTTTTCAATGAAAATATAAATTTTGACCGTTTCCGAATGCATTTTGACTATTGTTTTGCGTCACGTCTGTATGTGTGGGAGGAATAAAGGACACGTTTTTCAAAACGAGTCATAAAATGGATTTAAAATGGAATTGTTTTGTGATGTGTGTGCGCGTGTACTCATTCTGAAAAAAATAAATTTATAAGAAGTGTGATTTTCCTACGACCAAAATCGACCGGGATATTCAATTTCAAAATTTGCAATTTTTGATGTCATTTTCGACTTGCCTGGAAGGATCGGTTAATTAAGTTGGAATAATTGGAGGAAATAAGTTTAAATGAAGTGCAGCCAAATATATGTGTAATTTGGTAGACCGTAGAAGGAAGTCATAGGGTTGTTCACATCAGATTTTTTATTTTTGAATTTATGCATATACTGATAATTAATTGCAGTTTGTTGTATCTATTTTTGATGACGTTTGGACTTAATTCTGCCGAAATAGACCGCACTCTTTGACTGTCAGAACGTTCGGTATTTTGAAGTCTCTTTTTACTGCAGATAGCGAGAGTCAGGTGTAGTAAACAGAAGTGGGATGTTCGTGAAGAACATTAAAAATTTTCTTTTTGGGAAAAATGGCGTAAAACCGCCTTAAAGATGGTAATAGTTACAGAAAAAGGGGATTATGGATAGGCCTGCTTATCTTGAGGCAGTATTTCGGGATTTTTGAATTGAAATTATAGTGCTTGGATAATGTTTAATACTGTGGTAAAAATTGTGAACAGTTTTGTAATTGTACTTTAGACATGATTTTTAAACCGGTATGTAATGCGCTATTTCTTAAAAACCAAGAAGCACTGATTATTTTGTAAGGTTTTAGTTTAAACTAACAAAGTTTCATTTTAATTTCTCTTTCCTATGAGCTCTTATTTCAACTTCCCGTTAGAATGAGCGCGCGTTTCAGCTTTATGCTAATTTGAGGTGGAGCCAAGTTTTGTATTTAAAAGGTTAGCGAGGAACTTCTCGGTGTGAGAGAGCTTTTAGTCTGAGATCACTGCGGCTCTGTTCGACGTCCACCTGACTAGCTAGTATTTAAATTCTAAGCCTTAGCGCTGTTACTCTAATATTTATTGAAGTAATCTAAGTGCGTTAGTATAGCTAAATCTTGCTACGCACCATTGATAGGTTAGCATAGAGGCCAACCTCGCGTTTATAGCTCTGTGAGCAACGACTACTTAATTTCTACTTACTTTATTTTAAATTATTTGATTGTTCAGTTTAGACCCAAGTGCGGTCATTATTTTCTGTTATCCCTTCCGAGTTGGGAAGTGGCTGTAAATAGTAGTTAATAAAAGGGTAATTTTAAAGCCCTCCTTGCGTGCAGTTATTCTACCACAGAACATAGCTCATTCAGCTCCCTGTTCAAGATCAGGACTTTACACGGTTAAGACCATGTTCGCCAAAAGTATACACAGAACACTAAGTCCCGACAATTTCTCTAGGGGATTTAGTTTGTAGAATTTGAATTTTAGAGTGATTTTTTTTGCAATATGTTCCCATTTGGAGGGTGGCGTAAAGTAAAGCTGGATGGATTATTATTTTGTGTAATACTATGTTATTCTGAAGAGAAAGATTGTTGTGTTCCCGAGAAGAGGTTTTAAGTTAGCTATGGAAGTATTACATTCCTTTTTGTGTTTGACAAAATGAGGCCGAAATGGGAGGTTTCTGTCAAGTACAATTCTTAAATATGTTATTTCTTGTTTGAAGTGTATTTTCTCTTCATATAACGTGGGAGCACAAAGGCTGTTCGTGCATTTTTTTAGACGAATTTCATTGTATTTACAGGAATATTTTATCTAAGTTTTTTTTGTATTTTAAATGCTCTACTTTATAAACCTTATTCTTTAGTTCTTTCTACTCCTTAATGTCCTGGAAAATTGAGCTTTTTGCAGTATCGGAAGAAGTTTCTTATCCCATTCCTCTTGAACAATTTTCCAAAGTCCAAGGAGGGCTGTACGTCTACGTTTGGTCAATCCGCTTTTTAAAGTCCAGAAGAGCAAACATCCATGGATGATACATCAGGAGATTCAGTAGGGATATGAGTGAAGGGTATGGCTCTGATACCCGATTCCTGTTTCACTTTGTCTAGGAAATTTGTCTTTTGTCTAGGTTTGTTTTTTGTCTTCACTTTTGTCTAGGAAATCTACAGTGGATTTTGACGTGTGGCTGCTTCCTTTGTCTTGGTCCAGTTCTACTGATCGATGGCCCTATGCGTGAAGAGAAACTACTTCCTATTTAAAAATTGGGTATAAAATATATTTCTGATAATATGTGGGGTCGATCGTAATATTTTTCTCCCAAACTGGAGAAAAGAATTTGCAAAATCAGCAGCAACACATAAATCCCTTTTAAAATCTTTCTTTAAATTCTTTGAACCATGTTTTCTTCTGATGATCATAAATGGATCTCCTTTTATTGCAGTCCTATACGTACACCCAAGATTTATCTATGGTGACAACAATTTTCCATTTTTGTGAGGATAAGTGTTTCTCATAATGAATTCTGCACCGCCTATTATGCATTGTTACAGATGAAGCTTCCACTACTTGTGGATATTGAACTTAACGTAACAGGGACAGGAAAATATGGACGGAGCACTAGAACGTCTCCTCTTTTGCTTCGTTGTACTACAGTTCTACCGCAACATCCATCATAGGCCATACTGAGCTTCGCCTCAGGATCCACCTCAGAGAGGAGTCCACGCACAATGTGCAGAGTTCTCACCTTTTCTTCACTGCGCAGCCTGTCTATGGTTACCGGAGTCTGCGTTTCTTTATACAGCTCTAATTATTTTACTTTGAAATGCCAAATGGTGGTCTTGGTGTCTATTTAATACGTAAATGTTTCATTCGTTTCATAGAGGATCTTGTTAGATGCATGCATAAAAATTTCATTTCATTAGTATTGGCATATTTCTGTTCTGTCATATCTCGCAAGCTGCATCGTAATTTTCGAGATTTTTTACATTGGTTGCTTCGCACTGAGGATATATCTGACATCTTCTGGTCTGACTGGTTTTGCAATGGTTTTCTTTTCTGAACTGAGAAAAGCTCGGAGTTGTCCCTTTCCCCAGAAATGCACAAAACTCTTTCGCTTAGATTTCAAATAAAATAATATGTGAGAAAAGGCTATGTTCTGTTTTGAATAGATTTATCGAGAAATCAAATGAAATGGGGTCATACTGTAGAAACATTAAGCATTTAGAAGCAGGAGAAATGAAAAATGAGCAAGGCCTTTCCCGGGATTCGAACCACGGACCTCTGGAATACGCGCCTAGCGTGCTGACCACTACATCACAAGGCATGCGAAGAGGGCGGGAGAAATACCTTATAATACTAAGGTAACTTATGCATTTTCTATACTCTTCTTCCTTCTTATGCTTCATTCCATTCTTTTTTCCAGATTTCAAGTGTTCTTTTTCTTAAAGAGTATAAGGAGCCGCCTCCTTGGCATGTCGTTTCGGTGTAGTGGCCAGCACACTCGGCTCCTGAGTATGTAAGGTTTTAGTTAAACTAACCAAGTTTTATTTTAATTTAAATCTTTCTATCTCTTCTCTGTTTCAACTTCCCGTCAGAAGAAGCGCGCGTTTTCAGCTTATGCTAATTTTGAAGTACAGCCAAGTACTATTTAAACCAGAGGTAGAAACCTCTCAGTGTGAGAGAGCTTTAGTCTCAAATCACGGTCATTCTGCTCGACGTTCGTCTGACCAGCTAGCAGCTAAAATTATAAGCCATAGTGCTTACTACGTGATTGCATATTGAAATAAATTGAAGTGCGCTAGTATTAGTATTTCTTGCTACGCACCAGTTAGTTAGAGGCCAAACTCCGCGATTTGCTCTGCGAAGCAAAGTTTAATTACATTTCTATTTTAGGTTTAGTATTAAATTTATTTGATTGTTAAGTTAGGCCCAAGTGTGGTCTTTTACTTTCTGTATCTCTCCCGAGTTGGGAAGTGTGTAAATAATAGTGATTTAATAAAAGAGGATTTCAAATCCCTTTCAAGTGCAGTTATTCGCCAACACAGTATCTATATCAGAACATAGCGTATTTTCCGCTCCCTGTTCCAGAGCAGGACTGTAGTTTAGAAGGAGGGACTTCACCATGTTCCCTAAAGCTATGCACAGAACACTCAGTCCTGACAAGTGTGCTGGCCAGAGGTCCGTGGTTGGAGTCCCGGCGAGGCCATTGCTCATTTTTCGCATCTCTCATGCTTTCAAAAAAAAAAAAAAAACTAATGTGTCTCTACGCAGAGACATTACACGAGATTCAAGCGTTCAAGAGCTACAAGAGTTCTTCATATGCATCTTTGGGAGTATCATTTCTAATCTAAGCAGTGATTCATTCTGTTACGCTTCTTTATCAAGAATATCTGCTTTTTAAAAAGCTGATAACATAGTCTAAGATTACAGATCAAACAGACTAAAGCTGTCTCGGATATTTTACAGTCGCGTATTTTGAAACATAACCTAGCGAGACACTGAAGTCGAAATATAACTTTCAAACAGCGCTGAGGAGTACGAATCACAAGACGCTGTTGCGAGGAGCTCTAATCTAAAGATTTAAAATTTAATTTGCATTCTGTTGAGAAGTACGGAAAAGAGAAGTTACAGTAAAGACTTTAATAACTGGATAATTAACATAAGGTACCTTTTAAACTATTAATTCATTTTACTGAGAAACAATTTCGAAATGCAAATGATAACTCTCGTTACGTATTTTAATTTTAAACAAAAAATGACGATAAGAAACTTCGTATGCCAAAACATTCCAACAAAACTTTCGAATGTCCAAATTATTATATGAGTTAGTAGTGATAAACACTCTTTGAATATACTATTTTATTACAAGTAATATTTTGATGGTATTTATTTTGTAACAACCAAGCCTTAAAACAAAGAAAAAAATAAAATCTATGCTATTAAAATTTGTACGCGTCTGTCTGTTTGTTTGTCGCAGTATCTTCACCGGAACGACGGACAGTTCAGTTTCGAGAGGCATACCACGGATTCCAAAAATTCCTGAGAAGCTATTCCGATCATTCTCAGCTTCGTACGATTTAATCAGCTGAGATATTCATTAAAGAGTCTGAAAACGCAAATTTTCGCTTTCATTTTTCAGAATGGCGACTGTCTCGAAAGTCGCTGAAGATAAAAATGCTTTATTTCTAAAACTGTTGCCGCTGCTCCCTTTTAAATAGTAGCGTTTGTTAATAAATTAATTTGTCGGTTTTACAATTTCATCCGGAACGGCGGAGATTTGAGTTTCCAGCGAGGTACCCTCGGATTCCAAAAATTCGTGGGAAGCCATTTCCAACATTTTCATCTTCGTATTACTTTAATCATTCGAGATATTAATTGAAAACTCTGAAAACGCTAATTTTTGCCCTTATTTTTGCAAGTGGCAACAGTCTTGCTCGCTGGAGATAAAAATTTGCGAAAAGTGTTGCCACTGCTCGCTTTCAAATCTAGACTATGTTAATAAAAATACTGTAAGTTTTAGATAATAGGAAATAAAAATAGCATTATCAGACATTGAACATATTATTATTATATAAGAACACATTCTAACGTGAAAAAAAGCACTCGATTGCATGTGACGTCATTGTATGCCGAAAATGTTTCATTATCAGCATTTTAAATAAATAGCTGCCGTTGGCAACTTTTTTATTTCGGGTTTGTATAATTGACAGCATACATTAATGCCAAGTTAATGAGATACATTCCGCAAGAGAAGAAGAGGAGAAAAGTGGTCACGTGGTTTAAGAACAACAATGTCCGCAGTCTACGTTGGAGGCTATAGCCGATGTGCCACTAAAATTAGTTGATTTTTCTAATTTAGAAATTTACAGCTCTTGTAAAAAGTTGAAAAGTGCTCTTGGAAGTTATTTCTCTTGTCTTGATGTTAATAAAAAAAAGATGTTCTCTTGTTCAAGTTAATAACATTTGTTTTAACGTAATGCCAGATAGTAAGGTACTTCTAGCAAGCTGTATTAAGGCAGAAATGAAAAAAAAAAAAATTAATTATAAAACGTCTGTGGAAATTTCTGCAGAAAATGAGGTAAGATTCATCAATTTTCTTTTATGCACAATACTTACCAATATTCATCTTTTACTTTATTAGGAATATTAAGTGTATATGAATAGTTGAAAAATATTTCCGAGACCTTGAATAATGTTTTCCAGACTGTACAATGTAAACATTTGTGAATAGTTCATGAATACTTGTTCTAAATTACTTAAATAGTTGAATTCATGCAAGATCGGCTTATTTGCAAAAACATTAACACCAAGCCAATTTTATCTTATTAATTACGGTGCCATAGAACATGCTATACCACTAAATTTTTATTAATTTTATCACATTGTGTTTTAATAATGGGGCTGTTATAATCAAGTTTTAATCAATACTCGTAAATGTAGAATATTTTATCACGTTTTACTATAAAATAAAGAAATATCTATGACCAAAAAATTATTAATTTCACAGCTAGAATTACAGCGAACTGAGTTGTGCAAATCCATACAATTTTCTTTTTGACATTTATACTCTAATATAAAAAGTACATGTTAATCTGAAGTTTATGCTATCTGTAGATTAAGAGTCATTTATGAACAATTAAATTTCAAGGGGTACAAAATTATGTATTAATTTTGATCTGTGCATAATATTAATATCACTACCGTCACATAATTTTAGGGGAACTGTATTTACAATATTCCAGACATTTGAGTCTACCATTTTGAAAACCATCTTGTTGTGCTTGTCAGGCTGATAAAATTGTGACTTAAAATTATAATAATAATTATATTTTTCTTTTCAGTGTAGAACAACAACATACATGAACATTATTTTATGCATTTCCTTTTATGCAGTGTACAGAATTATTATTGCAAATGATTCATGAGATTTCAAAAAAGTACTGGAAATAATTTAAAAAATAAAGTTAATTAATACTATATGAAATCAAGTAGAAAGCTTTCAAATTTTGCTGATAAAACTATAAATGTTCATATTAATTTTATCACATTGTGTTTTAATAATGGGGCTGTTATAATCAAGTTTTAATCAATACTCGTAAATGTAGAATATTTTGTCACGTTTTACTATAAAATAAAGAAATATCTATGACCAAAAAATTATTAATTTCACAGCTAGAATTACAGCGAACTGAGTTGTGCAAATCCATACAATTTTCTTTTTGAGATTTATACTCTAATATAAAAAGTACATGTTAATCTGAAGTTTATGCTATCTGTAGATTAAGAGTCATTTATGAACAATTAAATTTCAAGGGGTACAAAATTATGTATTAATTTTGATCTGTGCATAATATTAATATCACTACCGTCACATAATTTTAGGGGAACTGTATTTACAATATTCCAGACATTTGAGTCTACCATTTTGAAAACCATCTTGTTGTGCTTGTCAGGCTGATAAAATTGTGACTTAAAATTATAATAATAATTATATTTTTCTTTTCAGTGTAGAACAACAACATACATGAACATTATTTTATGCATTTCCTTTTATGCAGTGTACAGAATTATTATTGCAAATGATTCATGAGATTTCAAAAAAGTACTGGAAATAATTTAAAAAATAAAGTTAATTAATACTATATGAAATCAAGTAGAAAGCTTTCAAATTTTGCTGATAAAACTATAAATGTTATATTAGTTTTTCAAAACATTTGCCCAAAGAAGAAAGAAGACAGATACACCTAAGATTATTCACATGTGGAATACTGAAATTGGGTATGACAATAACAAGGGCATTCTTCTAAGTTCGCGGAAAAGCACCAAGATTCAAACATATATTAAATAATCTATGAAAAACTGCGGGAAGAAGACGATGAAAGTATTTTATAGTTTCATTGGGAATAGAATCAGGGCCAGGAGCTTTGTCAAGCTTTAAATTACGAATTACATCATGAACCTCGGCCTGAGAAAAAGGAGGATCAATCCAACACGTATATTCACTGCGAGCAGATGAGCGCCACTGAATATGAAAGTCGTTGTCAAACTCACACAATCAGGAGGAAATGCTTTATCAAGAATAACGTCGATAGTTTCCTCTAAGGAAGACGTAAAGTTACCGATTGAAAGCTGAAGGCCCGAGATCTCAATCTTCCTCATAAAAGTTTCTTTAATACCGTAAGTGTAAATTTTTTCCACACATTCTCATTATTGATGTCCGAAAGAAACTTCTTCCAAGACTTTTCTCATATTTTAAACCATAAAATTCAATTCAACAGCAATATCACAGAATAAGTTAAAAAGAGTCTATCTTTAGAGTTTCCGATACAGTCTCGCGCGCTGAAGATATAAATGGTTTTTTTTTTTTTTTTTTTTTTTTTTTTTTTTTTTTTTAGGTGTTTGTTTTAAAATCGTTGAGTTTGTTAATCAAAAATTCGTTAAATTTTACAAAATATGAAATAGATAATAAAACAAATTCCAGATTCCAAATTTGGGCTTTCAGATGCCCGTATTCGAGTGGAGGCCTACGTTATTCAAATTTGGATGTCTCTAAGTACTTTTTTTCTCACAGTGCGAGACATGCATATATTCATGCAGACTCTTCATTATTTAATTTCTTTAAATGTAAATATGTACGTACTCTAATATTTGGTGGCAACAATATGAAAAGTGAACCGACGCAAAATGCCAAAACGAAATTAATAGCCCTTCCGGAAAAATTGACCGTTTGGCTAATTATGAACCTCTATGTGCACCCTTTTATAGAATAATCGCTTATATATTGTTTAGCAGTAATTTTTAGGCATTTTAATATGTATAATAATTTTAACATATTACTTTAATACAAAATTGAAATTACAACAGGCTGCTAAAAAATAATTTCTGCCGTTACCATATAAAACAAATAGTCCCGAAGAATTCTCTTCGAAAATACCTCGGTGTTATTTCAATTACGTAACATGTATAAAATGGTTTAAGACCCCTTTTAATATTTTTTATCATTCCTCTCTTTCCGATAAGAATGGAATTTTAGTTTCAATGTATTTTTTTTTCTGTCAAAAGCAGCCGTTTTTTTCTCACAGATTTCAATTTTCATTGTTCTAAAGACCGGTCTCTTCGAATTTTCAATTTTATTGGTGATTAACCGAGGTGTTTAACGGTGCTCGGTAGCGGACAGGAAGAAAAGCGAGCTCCGAAAATTAATGAGATACATTCCGCAAGAGAAGAAGAGGAGAAAAGTGGTCACGTGGTTTAAGAACAAC
>KK119008.1:0-16185 GCA_000611955.2 Stegodyphus mimosarum
TTAAACAAATTTACTATCATAAAATTATATTAGTCCCCGGGACCTAACTTATTTAATTTAAAACTTCGAAAACAAATAGCTAATCATTTATATATTTTCCACAAATACTGCAATCTTAGACAGTAACCACTTCAATTCAAATACTATTGTTTAAGTAATATCTATTTTTATGAGTTAAGATACAAATTAAAATTTTCTATTTCATTTTACAGTTGTAAGGTTCTTACACCTTATTTATCCCAGAACAAGAGAAAATTCAAATAATGAAGTACAGAGTTAAGTACCTATAGTATTGCACCAAAAGAGGGAAAAAAATTATACCTTTAACTAGAGCAATTTAAGACTGCTCACAAATTTCTTCAGATCTCAGTTAAATCAACAAATCCTCAAAAATATTAAAGATTTAAATTTTCTACTTTTCAACATTCTTTACAGCAAACATTTAAATAAAAAGTTAAATTCTGATGATAATAGAATCTTTAAAAAAATCCAAGAAATAATTAAACCAGAGAATTTTGGATGAAAAAAAAAATTCTTTAAGAATTTAAGTTAACATTAAAAGTTCAAAAACGAAAACTTCTTAACTGATGGAAGAAGTGAACCTGGAGATGAGGAAATTCGATGGCAGCTTGGCGGACTCCGAACATTCGAAGAATAACCCAGTACGCTGGAACTTGGAAGTTTCATCCAGCCTTCTGTATTACGAACTTCAGAACCATCAGGAAACTCAGGTCGGAACACAGGTAACTTGGACGGGTAGAGCTTTCTGTTCTTATAAATTGAAGAAGCGGACTGAGTCTTCATCAGATGGTAGAATTGACGAAGAAATATTTACTTTCCATTTTGAAGGACATTATTTCTGTGGTAGTTGAAGCATGGAAATATAATTTTCTTTCATTTCCTTTTCTATTGCAGAATTATTTCATTTACATTTTTGAAGGACTATTTCCGAAGCCATGGAGTAAGAAGTGACAGGAGCCATAAGCCCCCCGTTAAAAAAACAAATTCATCCTTTCTGTTGCAGCAACAAGATGCCCAAGGCACCCGAGAAAGTTATCTTCTTGTCAGCCGAATGCAAAAACGAAGACCGTCCCAACCGCTTCGCAATCCCACCTGCACCCGCTTTTTGTCAGCTCCGGACACTAGATATCGCCAAAACTCGCCAAAAGGGTGAATAAACTGAAACTCTACCCCTCACACAAACCCCTGCTAATATCGTCCAAAAATCGAGGAGTTGAACTGGAACAAAAATCCGAATCTCGCCAAGCCCGCCAAAAGAAGAACCAAGAATTCGACGTAGGCGTGGGAAAACCAGCAAACCTAGGCAACGGACAAAAATTCCTAAGCAAAGGCTTGGAAATCAACTGCAAAAGTGACGCTTTTCAATCCTTTCCCCCTCAACCAAAAAAAATACTCGAAGTGCAAAAATTCGTTGAATAATTAACTGTAACTTAAAAACTGTTTAAGCTAGAGACTTGAAAGTACTCTTAAATTAAAAGGCTAATTTTTCTGCATCCAATGATATAAGTTAAATGAGAATCAACCTAAGTTAAGTAATTTTAAATCAAGTTTATTACCTACGAAAGCACCTAATTCCATTGTCTGTTTCAACGCGTTTACGAGTAACCAGTGGAAGAGACGTACAAATCTTAAAGTACCAAAACCCCTAATTAAAATTAAACCAAAGCAAATATAAATACAAGATATTAAATAAAATAGCGTTGTGTAGCATAAATTTAGAATAATGAAAATTAATCTTAAATCAAACTTAAATAATTAAGTGTTACGTGAAAATTGCTACACAACATTATGAAAGTTTCCCTTTTAATGTGAGACCAAGGAAGTTTAGTTGGCTTTAATAGTAATTCCGTGCCATTAGTTGCCTGCTTGGACGTCCACGATACACATTAAATAGTACTTCGCAAAACATTCGGTTCTAGTATTTTCTTAACGTATTGAATCTATTTGAGGGGATTTTGCGTTTCTCATACTGTACTGTATTTCATATATAGTTCCGTACTACAATGACAGCAAACATGATATATTAAGTAGGTTTTGTAATACCCAAAATACGTTTCTTTAATATGAAATTTATCAATGACAATAAATTAATAGCATACAAATATGAATATATATTTAAACTCTGTAACATGTGATTTTGTGTCTGATATAATAAATAATCTCAGTAATATCTACTTTTCTTTAATATGAAATTGATTAGTAATAAGAATTAAATAGCGCACAGGATGGTCTCACTTATCTTCGTACTGCTTCGTTTTTCCCATTTTGTTAAGATACATCTAGAAATTGTGTTATATAATTTGCAATGTGTAATTTGAGAAAAAGAAACTAATAGCAAGATTATGAACACACATTATGAACACACATATTAAAATATGATTTTGTGTTTGACATTATAATGTATTTTCTCCCTACTTTCTGCATGTTTTCGTGGTGTAATTAGAAGCATACTCGAGGCGTACTCGAGACGTACTAGAAGCATACTCGAGAGGTCCAGGGTTCGAGTACTGGCAAGGTCACTGTAGATTTTTTGTCTCCAGCATCAAAAAAACCTAAGGACTCTACAAGTGGAGTCCGAACTAAAAAAGCTGGTGGACGATATTTTGTCACCATCAGGATTTGGCGATTAGATTCACTAATCCCCAGTCGCCCTTCAAAAAGGAGAGTATATAAGGTATTTTCCCCCCATTTCGCATGCTTTCCTGGTGCAATTGGAAACATATTTGACGTTTACGCCAGAGGTCAAGGATTCGAGTGCCTGCGAGGTCAATATACATTTTTACGTAGCCTGCTTCAAGGAAACCTCATGGCCTTACAACATACTATAATAATCTATGCAATTGAGTTACGTAATCTATTTTTCCAGGTTAGAGCTAATAAAATTTCATAGCCTACACGGTAAGGACCTGCCTGTCTTTTGGATTACTGCACTGTTATATAATCGTACAAAGGAAGTGTCAAATGTTTTGAGCTTCATAGCGAAGGGCTATTTGAGTTACAGTTTCTCATGATAAATTCTCTACGTAATGACACCATATATGAAAACACTTACGCTTAATTTGTCATTATTTGGTATAAGAAGCACTTGAAATCGAAACTTTATTCATGGACAGGTCTTGATGAATGATATATTGCGTATATTAGTTCGAAATCTGCAGTCGTTTAGATATTGTTTACACAACCACTCGACTATCATTCACGATCATATCAAGCGCAGCGTGGATGTTTTCCTTCACTGTTCCTGTTTTCAGGTTGCAGTAAAACCCGAAGATGTTGAGAAAACAGCTTTTATTACAACGTCAGGCGTGTATGCCTTTTTGAGAGTGCCGTTTGGCTTAAACGGAGTTCCGGCTACATTTCAAAACGTTATGGACATTGTTTTAAGCCCAGTCTTAGGCAAAAGTACAGTCATCTATCTCTATGATATTATTGTCACCAGCGAAACCATAGAAGAATACATTAAACATTGAGGAAGTTTTTACATTGTTAAATGAGACCGACCTGAAAATAAATCCAAAGAAGTGCAAATTTGCCGCCAAGGAATTGAGGTACCTCGGCTGCAAAATCTAGAAAAACGGTATTGAAACGGATAATTACAAAATATTAGCTATTAAAAGTTATTCACCTCTAAATACGGCCAAGAATTATCTTCCTTTTCGGGCATGTGTTCCTATTATAGAGTTTTCATAAAATATTTTGCAAAAATAGTTGAACCCTTGTTGGTTCTTAAACGAAAAAATACTAGGTTCACATGGACAGCTGAGGCGAACACGGCGTTTGAAGAATTGAAACACGCCTTAATTAACGCCCCTGTTCTTAAATTCCCAGAAGGGGACCAAAATTTAGAAATTGCAGCACACGCGTCAGACTACGCAGTTGGCGCAGTTCTTCTCCAAAAGGGGCAGCCTTTTTCAGCAAAACCCTGAATCAAATTCAACGTAATTGTGCAGCAACTGAACGGGAAACTCTCCTGGTCTTACAAACGGTGCAAAAATTTCTTCGTTTATTTTAGAAGCGCCACATAACGGTGTACTCAGATCATGCAGAAGTTAGTCGTCTGTACTCGAGGAAAAATCTTCCTCCCCCCGGCTTATACGTTGGACATTAAAACTGCAAGAGTTTAATTTAATAATAAAACACACTCCGAGGAATGAAAACGCAGTTGCGGATCCCTAACAAGAATCAAGACCGATGAGGGGGGAAACACAGTTAGATGTACGATGCTAACTGCTAAAATAATTAAATCACGTGAAACAATAATTGCTGAAGTAAAAACCGAACCTGAATTC
The DNA here is from genome assembly GCA_000611955.2 of Stegodyphus mimosarum. Lineage (NCBI taxonomy): Eukaryota > Metazoa > Arthropoda > Arachnida > Araneae > Eresidae > Stegodyphus > Stegodyphus mimosarum. The sequence goes on from KK119008.1 coordinate 4,311, forward strand.
AAAGACATTTACGCATACCTGGAAGACCCCGAAAGTTTCGAACATGTATACTTAACGGCAATTCGCAACAGGGTGGCACATTATGAAATTATTGATAAGTTGCTATTTTACACGAAACCAATGAACGATAATCAAGAACTTCGACCAGTGGTCCCAATGAGTCTACGCTTAAATATTTTAGAGGAGCTTCATGATTCGAAAATATCGGGGCATTTAGGAGTTAGAAAAACCTTGCAAAGGGTCCGCGAAGCGATGTATTTTCCGCAGTTGTACAAGGCGGTGGCGGTGTATGTCAGGTTATGTCACTTGTGTCAGTTAATTAACGACGTTAATTACAACCTGGCCGAGTAGTTAAATAGCATAAAAACTACTTTCCCTAATGAATTGATTGGCATTGATTTGCTCGGTCCGTACCCTAGACCACAAATAAATGAAAACAGATACCTGTTAACCATTGTGGATCATTTCTCAAAATGGGTGGAAATAATTCCCCTTAAACGAATTTGAACAAAAATAGTAGCAGATTCGTTTCTAAGCAAATATATTTTAAAATACGGGGCCCCAGTAAAAATAGTATCAGATAATGGTAGGCAATAAGTAATTTATTTGAAAACTTTTGCACAGGCCTTGACATACGCCATCTGAAGATGGTACCTTATAGACCGCAATCGAATATTGCGGAACGTGTAAATAAGAATATGGTTAAAATTATTCCGGAATATGTTAAGAATTATCATGACAGTTGGGAAAGCTGTGTCAATGAGTTAGGCTTTGCCTTGAGAACAGCAAAGCATATACCATGCAAAAAAAACCAGCGGAATTAATTTTAGGTAGAAAAATTTTAACGCTACTAGACAAGTTATTTTTTGCTCTGCAATGGCAAGAAGAATTTAATAATAATAATATTTAAAGGCAGAAAATAATAATAATAGTAATTAAAGGCAGAAAATGGCCATCAAATATTTGCTAACATTGACCAAGTCAAACCCTATTATAGTCGTACTAATTTCCAAGTTATAAAAGACTTATTGCAGGATCCTGGAAATGCGCCAAGAACCTCGATGTCTTTGTCGCCGAGCAGGAATCCCCCAGCTACAAAAAGGAAACAAACTGAGAGCACCGAAGAAATTCCAGCGAAGCGAACCCAGCAGCAGCCGAGAGGTCCAGGCTCAGCGAAAAAGAAGAAAACGAAAAAGAGAAATGTTCGCCTACAGCAGACGCAAGTTCTGATAGGGAAGCGGTAAAAGTCCATGGATAGCGTTGCAAAAAAAAACGACTAACTCCAAAACACAACCCAACCACTTCAAAAGAGGCCATATCAACTTTGGAGCGAAAATTCGCCAAAGGAAAAAGGGCAGCCGACGTGGTAGCGGTACCGTTCCAGCAAGCGAGAAACCCTAAGAGGAGCTTTAAAGATCCCCAGCAACGAAGTGGACCCCAGGAGCTAAAGAGAAGACCGGAATTCCAGAATCCTCAACCGATCAGGAAATCAGCGCGTTTCACCGACAGAGGGAAGAAACGAAAGGAAATTCCGATGGAGGATACTAGCCGTCCAAGGAGGAGGGAACTTCAAGTTCTAGGACATCCTACTTTCGAGCAGTTCTGTCACCTCAGAATGGAAGAGTTTAAAAACCAAAGAGATAAGTGAAAATCTTCTTTGGTTGCTTATTTTGCATCAAAAGTTCAAATTATGTCATGTTGTTTAAAATTGCTAAATGCTGTTTAAAGCAAGTTTGTAAATTTTGTATAGCAACTATAATTGGTGATGTAAAGTGAATTTTAAAATATTGCGTGTTAAAATGTGGTATTGAAAGTAGTATTGTTAATGTGAGTTGTACAAATACTTTAAAATTGAAATAGTAAAATGTAAGTTTGGGTCAAATTATGACTGTAAAGTACTTTGTATAATAGATGAAGAGAAAGAAAGTATAGACTGAATGTAGTTAAAGTTAGGCTCTCCAGGCTTTACTTAAGAATTTAAATAAGGTTCTATTTTAGCACACTAGGTGTAGTTGTGTTTAAGCAGTCTTCTGGGGTTTCGAATGTCAAATTCTAACAAATTACAGCTGTTGTGTAGATGGTAGAATAGATTCGCGAAAACACAACATTATCACGTTCAATTCACTCAGAGAAATTTCTGGAGAGCGGGGGGGGGACTGAAAGCTGTTTGAGGGCTAAAATAATTTCAATAAAGGTATAGTGGTAAGGAAAATATAAATTGTATTTGAAAGAATACCACTAACATTCTTTCCTTTTAGATAAATTGGAAGGACCAAGACTGAATACCTTGTATTAGAAAAGAAGCAGATGTTTGTTCCCAATGAAATTGTAAAATTTGTGAAATGTATATTTTTCTTAGTTTTAGTCTAACTTTAGGAATGTTTGTAAAGTTGGTTCTAAACAGGAAAAATTTAATCATGAATTTCGTTCAAGAAAGCAGAGTTGATTCAAGTTTAAACTTTGATGTAAAAGAGTTTTTGTAGAAATTACACTCTTAAACAAGGTCGTTTTGAGACCTTATTCTTCGAGTAGTTAAATTCTGTTGGGGAAAGATGCAAGGTTTATCCTAATTTTATAATGGTTATTTTAAGTTTATGCATCTTTCCTTTTCCTTCTATCTTCAGCTTACAATTTCCTACCACAATGTATTTTTCAGAAACGCGGTTAACGCAAATGAGTAAGAGTAGTATTTAAGTATAGGTTACACTGACTTCGTTAGAGAGCCCGATTTCCTGATTAGCAAAACGTTTGCCTTTGGCTACGTCTCTCTCTAAGCTATTGTTACGCTTGGCCGTACTTTAGGCCCTTTATTGGCTTCGCCGACTTAATTGAGATTTAGGGGCCAACTACTTAGAATGTTGATAGCTTCGGCTATATATTTCAGTTAGCTGTAGTTAAGCTTTAGTCAAGTTTAATTTCATATTAATTTGAGTTCAAGCCCAAGTGGAGGCTTTGCTGTACGCTTCGAGGTAGAAGCTAACTGTGTTATATTTTTTGAGAAATAAAACGTAGTTAACCCTTCTTGAGTCTTACGTCTCTGTTCTCAAACTTAAGCGATTATTCGCTTACCAGTGTTAGGGGTTTCAAAGATTGAACTGTGAAATAAGAAGTTGAAACCCCACAAGTTTAACGAGTTCAGCAATCATCCAAAGGGCCCAAACACTTGGTTGACGTTAAGTGAATTATCGTTAAGTTTCAAGTAACAACTGGAACTTCGAAGGATGTAAAACACCCTGTATTGAAACTAATTAAGAAAAGAAGGCACACCGTGTGCTTACTACTCAGTTACCCACTTCTGACTAGATAACTTAACAATAAGTGAAATGTAAAATTTTTATTCAGATAAACCAGTAGCCGAAGGCTACATAATCAACTGAACTCGAAATCGGCTAAAAACTTGAGCGGCGTCGAATTTAGTTATCGGCAATTATGATGAGAGGACAAACCGAAAAATCTTTTGTCTAAAATAGTAACTTAGTAACGCGGCCATGAGAGACAGTACACGCTCTGTGTTACAATTAAAAGCCTTGCTTTAAATGCGCGCGAACTAATTTACATTCTGGAGGGAAAGCGGAAAGGGAGAAATGAGAGTACAGATCCAAAATTTAAAATAATTGGTTAATTAGCATAAAGGACCTCACAGTGTCATAAACGTCAACCTAACATTTTATAAAATTTCCACTATTTAGAACTATTTGTACCTTGAAATCAATTCTACATTAACTCGGACACCGAATAAGATTATTTAGCACTATTTTCTCGTATACGTTATTTCTGAACTAACTGGCATTCATATAATGGTAACTAATATATTATTAGTTAATTATTATATTAATATATTATTATATTATTATATTAACATAATATTCATATAACTGGCATTCATATAAGTAAATTTCTGAGAAATCTGGCATCTCTTGTTTACTGTTACATGATTATCACAATTTTGTAAATAATTTCGAGGATCTCATTTGCACGCTGGCTAATCTTACCTTTTTTTTACATTTTCTCTAAACTAAAGATTGAGGATAATTGTATTCTTAGAGACTAAAATAGAAAAAAATCCGTTATCTGTCCCTTTCTGGGCTTACTCAATGAATTCTTTCAAAAAGCAATTTACAAAAACTGACTTCCCTTCAAGAAAATATTCCTTGTAAATTACTTTCTGCCAATCACAAAACAACAAAATGGCATTTCATTTCGAATATTCTGAAATCGAAAATCCTCTGGCTGAGGATAATTTTTTCCATGCATATAGATGATGTTTCGCCCCTGGGTCGGAAGTAAAACACTAAATTTCTTCACTAGCAGTGACTATTTTAAACATCCCGGGTACTCTCTTCCACTTAATTTTATTACTTTTCTTTTTTTAGCCTTTCAGGCTAAAACGTAGATATCAGCACATAAATTTAAACAAAACATTTTATTTAACTGTGCATAAAGAGAAAATTTCAGATATTTCTTGAGAGAGAAATTGAGATACTTCTACTTTGGAAGTTCTTCCTACCAGGTATTAAATGGGGCATCTGTGGGTTTGGTTCAATATATCTAATCCTAATTTAGATGCATTTGTATAATCGTAAAATGCTCAAACAAAAGGTCTTCATGGTAAATAATCATAAAACACTGACATTTCCGCTAACTGTCTAACTCTGTTATATGATCTGTCTCCTTATATTAATGATTTCACATTGACCCTTCATATCATCAGCAATTAGTATTTAATATGAAATAGTAGTTTCATAACTTAATTTATAAGCTTTATTCTTCCTGATGGAAAGTTCGATACAATCTTGGAAGATGGGAGCGAATTTTACTTGTATCTAGTTCAAAATGATACAGATTTGTTCCTAAGATTCAATGAGCTAACCCATGGATATATATTAATTTTTTTCTTCATTCAGAAAATTTATTATTTCTTAATTAAAGAACAGGATTAGAGAATGACATAAGCACATTCACATGAAATAAAAATGTGCTATTATAACTGATAGTAAACTAAGCTATACTTGATTTCACATTAAAACATTTTAAGCGATGAGAAATGTCAAGAAATAGCAATTCGTTTTTTTAAATTTTATTGACTTCAATTTTAAATTTATTTCGTTAAATCAATAATATTTTACTTCAATGATAAAACCAGGTTTCAGTATGAAACATAAAGTTTTTAACTTTCATCCATCAAATCTGTAATTTCATAAAAATAATAAACTGAAAACTCTGTCCAAAACTACAGTATTGTTATGAATTTTTCTGTATATGTAACTAATTTTAGTGAAGTTATGTTAAAAATCCTACTATTTTTTGTATAATGTAACATGAAAACCTGAAGATTTGAAGCTCTACCAAAAAATAAGATTACAGGGGCAGGTCTATTTAACATTGATGTAAATGGCTATCACACTAAATTTGCTTACCTGTATTAAATGACGCGATAGCCCACAAAAATCTGTGTCTTCGAAAAGCTTAAGATCAGAAATATTGCAGAATGCGTAACTAAGTGATGAAGAGCGGAGAGCTGTCGGAAGTGTCATCAAAAAATTTTAGTATGTTTTCTCCCACTCGTCTTCTGACATACTGCTAAACAGTTTGACAAAGCATATAACTGATACAGATGATCATCCACCTGTCAAACAACATGAAGATATCTACCGATTTCTAAACAGAAAGAGGTAGGAAATGTTCTAGAGGACTAAGAAAGCGACGTTACCCAGCCTTCAGCAAGTACATGGGCCTTTCTCATCATTCTGGTCAGACAGAAAGATGGTTCAACTACATTTTGTTTGGACTATCACCAGTTGAACGATCTTACGTAGAAAGACAGGTACCATCTTCCCAGAATTGTCGACATTCTGGAAATTATTTCGGGAAGCAAGTGTTTTTTGACATTTGATTTAAAATGTGGATATTGGCAAATAGAGATACATCCTGATGACCGAGAAAAGTCGTCATTTACTACCGAACAAGGACTTTGGAAGTTCAAGGTGATGCCGTTTTGACTACGTAATGCATTGGAAACATCCGCGTGGAGACTCTCTTAAGATGTCTTTCCTACGAAGCCTGTCTGATATACCTGGATGACAACATCATCTTCAGAAGAGTTTTTAAGAATCTTTAAAAAATACACGAAAGTACTTCAGAAATTGAGGAAACAAATTTAAAATTAAGTTCCAGCAAAATGTAAACCATTCAGACAGGAAGTTACTTACCTCGGACATGTCATCTTACCGAAAGTGTGTCTACAAGTCCCCAAAACCTATTGGCAGTTACAGATTAGAGACGACCCGAAAATGTCCATCACCTGAGACGTTTCCTATGTCTTTGCAGCTACTATAGGTGATTTGTGAAAGACATTTCTACCACTTCTTCGAGAGCTCTTCTAATGGAGACATGCAAATGTTTAATAATGATAATGTTTGCGTGCAAACTGGTTCCAATTGTGCGAGGGTCCAAAAGCATCGAGGAAACGCGTGAGAGGAAATCTGCAAATTTACAAGGTAGGAATGCTTTTTGAACGCATCGCCTTTGACATCCTGGGACCTCTACCATGAACTGCTAATGGCAACAAATATAACCTCGTTGTTTTTTATTACTTCATCAAGTGCCCTGAAGCGTACCCAATTACTGATAGGTGGCTCTCAAGTTAACAGAAGTAATTATACCACATTCGATTTACAGGTTCGGAGTAACCTTTCAGTTACATTCCGATCAAGGAAGGAATTTTACCTCATCTGTAATTAAAGAACTCTGCAAACTACTCGGCATACAGAAAACTCAAACGAGACCTTTACATCCGAATCAGGCGGTGTGGTTTAGAAGTTTAATTGAACCATCCTTAACAATCTGTCGCTGATGGTTTCCGGAAATCAACAGGACTAGGACCAGAAGTTACCTCTGTTCTCACTTTCTTATTGCAGTGCTGTCCGCGAGACTACGAGACTTGAAGTAATACACAGTTTTTCACGACAACGAAGTGATTTGGCAATGGAGAAGTTGAAGACCTGATACGACACGAGAGTTACAGAACATCGATTCGACGAAGGTGACAAGGTGTAGTAATGGAATTCGATTCGGCGGAATGGACATTCTCCTGAACTACAATCACCTTGGAATGGTCTCTACACTGTTCTAAACAGGCTGAATGACATCGTATATTAGACCCTAAGTCATCAAATTCTAAACCTTAAGTCGTTCGTAACGACTGTCTGGGCTCTTGCTATGGCCATAATACGTAGTTCGCATAGTGTATGTAATGTAAATAGTATACTAAGATCATGGTCCTATTTACGTATAAATTTGTAAATTTTTGTATTTATTTATTCGTTAAGTATTTGATTTTTTTATATCATTTGTTGAAATTATTGTTTTTGTATTGTGTTCATTTTTCTTATTTGCAAGTATGGCTTTCTGTCCAGAGATACTATTGCTCGAGACGTGCAGTCCTTGGAAAGGGAAGAATGTTACAACCTTTATACATATAAAATTAAGTTTAGCTAAATTGTATGTGTTGTTTTTTCGTATAACGTAACATGAAAACCTAGGGAAGCGAAACTGGCCAGAAAAGTAAGAATATAGGGGCAAATCTGTTAAACATTGAGTAAATGCCTCACCATCGAGATAGATATTTTCTGCAGCTGAGTTACTACGTCACTGCTAGGCGACTAGTCTTCGCGCAGTCCAGCTTCCTTATTAAACACCGTTTTCCTAAACCTATTCTATTAAACTGGCATCTCATACTATACATTCAGTCTAAAACAAAATTACAAGCGGCTATATAATGTTTTACAAAGCTTATACGACTATGAAATATTTTCATTTTCTTTTGTTGTTATTTATTTTCAGGCTAAAACTAATTGAGAAAAGTGTAGTGCTGCTAAAAGAAATCATTTCTTTGAAGGAAAAATTGATTTTAAAATTGACGTAACAAAAATGTGTACCTTTCTCGTACTGTCTTTGTGTCTCTTTCTCTGATTCCCACCTCGCATCAAATTTTTTGTTTCACCTACCACACTTTAACAAAATGTTTGATAGTGGGAACACGTATTTCTCATTCCATAATTATTGCATATTTTTATTTGTATATATCATATTAATGTAGCAGGATTATAAAACATAAAATGAACGAAAGCAGCTACTTAATATTTAGACTAACTTTTAAATGTTTTATATCATTCAGAAATGTTTTACCTTTTAATAAAACTGCTTACATGATACTAACAAGTATAAAATTGAACAGAATCTAAATTAGCTAAATATATGCATTTGAGTTTCACCATGATAAAACCATCTTTCGAACCATCATCGAATCTCTCTTCAAAGAAATCAGTTTGTGTTTTACCACCGAGAAAATATTTCATTTTCAGTTCTTCAATACAATACTGCTTCATTTCCAGCAGTGAGTAAGATCATGATCAGTTTCTTTCGTAAAATTTCCTGTAGTGCATCCCAAACGTCTCTAAACATCCAGCCAATTCAAAACTATACTTAGGAACTTCACATTTTCATCATCAAGCAAATTAATTAATGGATTCATATTTTCATTTCTTAGTCGTATTCCTTTATGGGGACTTTTCATAATATCCTTTGCATCCAGGAGCAACACAACGGGAAGGCATAATGATGATAACACCAAAATATAGTGAAACGAAAATTTATCACTAAGCAATTAACTTAAAAAACCAATGAATAATGCAGAAATGTTATAAAACTAACGAAATCTATGGATTTAACAAATGTGTGCGTAGCGTTAAGAGACAGGAAGCTACTGATATGTGGGATGGACAAAGAACGCGCGAATCCCTTAAAAGTAACGTCACAAGCTAGTTTCGATTCAGAGCGAAGGCCTTATCTATCTCGATGGCGAAAGTAAATGGCCATCTCGCAAAACTGACGAGATGTCGCCAGGCTAGCGATGGCTTTGGAAACTAATTTTTGACGCTATATTTGGCGAGAAATTGCCAAAGTCGCTAAAACTGGCAATATTTTTCCCGGTCCCTATATAACTGTAATGGGTATTGCAATTGAATACCCATTACAGTTATACAGTTGTAATCGATGCTATATGTAGCTGTAACAGTATCCGGCACTCATATGCCTTCCAGTAATTTTGAGAAGTATTATGTAAGATCATAGTGTGATGGTAAGCCGTCACATTTTTCACTCCGATTTCCATTTCGGCAGTGGCAACGGATGTTGGCTAAAAGGACTATAGACAGGTCTGAAATTCATTCTCTTTCCCCCCTTCCCTCTTCCCCATTCACTGTTACCTTCGCACATGTGAATGAAGGCTTTGAGGCTAGTCCACACCGGTTCGGTACTACACTTTTCTTCAGCAAGTCCACATTCTTTTACATACAGTTCCTATAGTTTTCTGTAAGCATAATGTCAAAATTTAATTAGTGACTTCTGTGGTATTTCCGTATTTCATTTCATTTGATGTGCTGTTCTTTTACTACGAACTCGCGAGTGTTATTTTGCGACTGGCGTTATGCAGGTTTCCTGTGGCCAAATATTTAGCGAAATCTGTCAGTGCAGTTTTAAGGTTCTAAATAAATACATGTTTCACAGGTGATAATATTACGTGTTCTTTTCTGGTACTAAACATGGGTAAGTAAATAGTTTTCTTTTATCCAATTTAAGTTATTAAAGAATATCAGAATCGAAATCTCAACAGTCTCTTTTATTCGGATTATTGCTGAAAACTAATTAAAATATCTGTATTTAAATAACTCACTAGCAGTTTTGTTACCTTGTCTCCCAAATTTCAATCATTTTTAATAATCTCTTCCTTTTCCTTAAAATTTCAAAGCACTTATATGCTTGCGTGCGCTGATTAATCTGTTAGTATTAAGCACAGATTAGTAACAATCTCTTCGTTCGCAATCATTTGTGCCTATTTGAGAATTTGGTCTCAGACTTTTGTTAATCTTTAGAGTTTTCAATACTTTCTGGTGAAAAAAAAATTATTTCAGACTTTTAGTGACTTACAGAGAATATGTATCTTATTTAGATCCGAAGTAGATCGACTACGTAAGATTTTAACATGAAAAACTCTATTTCTCATCTCGTACTATTTACTAATCAATTTCAAGCTAGCCAAAGAAATATTTCCTAAGAATACAAGATCATCAAGGACTTCAAGAAACAAAAACTTCCACAGTGAAACAGAAAACAGTTCTGCTCTCTTTCTCTTTCGCGATGCTGTTAGTTCAAACTATCGAAGATAATAAATAAGCTTACAAATGATGGTTGAAGGTGGTAATAAACTTCATAAATGACCACCAAGTCCAGAGAAATGAACCTAGATATTTGAAGCAATGGATCAAAAAATGACATAAATAGATTGGCTTCAGTACCCTATTAAAAACAAAAAAGCAAAGCAAAAGAACTGACTAAAGAAAGAATTGATATATAATGAATGGTACAGGAGAAAGCAGAGAATGTTTAGCAGGAGCTGTACCTAGAAACACTTAAAATATCTGAATTATGCTACCTAGGATACTGTGAAATTGCAGATATTTCTAGAATTATACACATTTCATCAAGTGTAAAATTCCATTTTTAACAGAATGTTTTTTAATCCGTGGTAGATTATATGAAATTGGTTATATAAATAAAACTGTTAGTATCTGCTTGCTTTGCAAAGTTACTCTCTTATTTAAATTTCAGATTTGCGTAAGATGTATACTTAATAACCAAAAAGTTCATTTAGTTTAAAAGTATTCTCGCTAAATTCAGAAATCGTAGTTAAAAGCTTAAATAATGCAGGAAAATAAGGTTCAACTTTTATCTCTTTGGTAAGAAGTTGTGTAGAAAATAATAGATAAAATTGTGATTAATTAAAAAATACGTTAATGATATTTATTTATTTGCTAATTTTCTGGTAACTGATTGAAAAATTAGGGGTCAGTGGCAAATAATGCATATTATTTTTAAATTAGATGGATTTTCTTGTAATTTATCATTTAGAATATCTAGTTTCAACTAGGAAAGAAGCAACATTTATTGCTGACACGTAAACATTATACTGGATTTTAGAATATGTCAACCTTAGCATCAAAACTCACAGAAGTCATACAAATTGCCATGCAGATTTGCTGCTATTTGACTTCAAGACTTCACATAAATAAATTTGATCTGTTAATACAATATTTATGCTGTTACCTGTTAAACTATTGTTTGCAAGGTGTATTAATTTAAAATCTAATCATAGTATACGTCAGTGTAAGAATATATATATAGGACGTTGAAAGTACGTCGTATGGAGATATGTAAACTGGAAAGTAAGTAGATATCCGGTATGGAGGTTTAATTTAAGAGAAAGGTTTTTTGAGGGATTCAAATCTCGTATACGGGTATACGGATTTCGTAAAAGTTATCTGAATTGCTGTATTATGCAAGAACTTCTGATGCGGATTCATTTATAAATGACCCAGGTTATATTGATATTACATGTATATATATTAATCTAAAATTAGCAACAGCCCCTTAATGATTAATTAAGAATTCCCTTCCTCTATTCTAAAACAGTAATCTTTTTTTGCACTGTCTCATTTTGTGATTAATATATGTCATATGATATTTGCATAACACTAAAACCTGAATTAAATATTACATCCACATGATTTTTCTGTGTGAAACTTTTCAGAATGCTGTTTAGAAGCTACAACCGACTTGAGTTGTAGGACGGAATTTCGACTAAGTGGAAATAATAAAAATAAGAACTGAGTTAAGGTGTAAATATGTAGCCTGCAGAACTGAAAAGTCAAAATGCTGGACATCATGAAATTAGTGTTAAGTTTCAATTTTAATTCGAATTAATTTCATATTATTTAATTTAATTATAGAAAATTAATTAAAGAATATTAAGAATTCA
>KK119008.1:16271-35495 GCA_000611955.2 Stegodyphus mimosarum
AAGAATTCATTTTTAAAAAATATATTGTTTAAATTAAAAATAATAAAATTAATTTCTGAGAATTATTATGTAAGTTAGGTAAAGAAATTTAAAATATTAATTTTTTAATTTTTAATTTTTTAATTCAAGTAGTCAAAGTAAATTAATTGTGCAACGTAAAGTTTCTAGAAACAAGTATGTAAAAAGTGCATGTAAAAAAGGATTTTTAATGATATATGTAACGGGAGCAGAAAAACTTTCGGAAAAAAGAAAAAGGTGAGTAATATTAAAAACATCTACTCCTTGATAAAAGAAAAGAATTTTCAGCAGTTTTACCTTAATTACTTTTCATATTAGTTTTATTATATTATATTAATATCATTTTATTGTATTGTTTGCTTCAGTTTTGAAGTGTGTACTTTCTGTTAGACTATTAATCCCTTTTTTCCGATTTAATTTTTTATGCAGGGTAATATCTTCTTTAAAAAGACATCTAAGAAACTTCTTCAAAAGACAGCACATTTAATTTGCATTTAAAGTATTTACATTTTTTTACAAATAAGTTGATATAAATTTACTTCGCTTCTATGATACACTTTTGTTTACGTCTTTAAATCTAACGTCGTTATTCTTTCAATACGTCTCGAGGCCAACTGTCAACGAAAACATCAGAGCGAATTATATGATGAGCGATTGAGCGCCATCTGGTGTTAAGGAGAAAAATTCAGCTGCCTTTACCCTCACTGAATATTTTTCTTAGATGTTTTAGGGAAATTTTCAGTTTTCAAGATATTATCTAAACTTATTAGCTTCTCTGTCTTGTTCAGATGCTCTTGATATAATTACAATGCAAAGCATTAATTATGAGCACATTTCCTATTCTCTTAATCTCTGTCGAATGTGATACCACTACTTTAGTACGGCCTGTGTCTCTTATACTTTTTCAGTAAATAGATATATTATGGTTGCAATACCCATGAAATCTTTGTACTCTTTTCCATCCGACCAGGGGATCTTTATTGTACTCACCAGAAGAAATCTACTTGTACTCAAGCTTTAGGCTTCGTCCTGTTCCTACCCCGAATTCACTTGGTTAACATCTACTCATCCAAAGTTCTAGTTATTGTCTCTTGTATGCTCTAACTAAAATTAGATATACTTAACTTTGCATTTAATGCTTTAAGAATATGTGATGATGTTCAAATCATTATGTAAGACCAAGTTCTTTCGTGGAATATGTTTCCCCCAATCGCGCATTTTATGCAGCTCGTCCATTATTCAAAGCGTTCATAGGGCGAGGTACCGCTACTGGGAACTATCTTTCTGCAAACAAGTGGAACTGGAACTTCTCCTTTCAAGTATGCTTATGGACACTTGAAATTCAGGTTACAGTTCCTCAGACCTTTCAGTTTTTTTACTATAAAAATTATAGAAAGTGAAGTGAAAAAATAAATATTCATTCATTAAGTTATTTCCTCTTAAAATAAATACTATGCTTAAAGATTCGAAAACTGAAAATCGAAACTCCTTTTTCGAGTATATAATTATAATACTCTGTTAAGATGAGTGAAATGTTCATTTGTGTTTAAGTTAGTGAACTTTATATTATTTCAATTTCGTTTCGAAATAAGATGTTCTCGAAAGTAACTTTTGTATTAGTAATATCATGCTTAATTTAATTGCAGCTGTTGTTTTCTGTCGGCAAATAAAACTTATTTCACCAAAATCAAAGAACTGGGATGTCAAAAAGCATACATTTTTATTTATATAACTCATATTTCTGAAAACAGCTTTCATGAGAAGGAAGATTAACTAGTTGTCGAACTCTTCTGCTTTATTGCGAAAAGGCAAAACCATATGAATCCCAAATAGTAAGGCATCGGCAGGCGACTACTTAAATACACACTTCATCATTTTTATACACATCCATTGAAATTTTAAACTGGAAAGTCTTAAAAAATCGTTTCTTAAACTATTTTCTTTTGCATACATACTTTCCATTAATATAATATTGGTAGTATATTCTGTTATGATAAACAAAAAAAGGAATCTGTTATATCTCATCAGATTTAAAAAATTTCTCAACCGTGTGAAATTTATTTCCTGACTAAATAATGAAAGCATTTTCTTATAATGTATTATGTTCTAAACTGCACAGAAGAGAAAAATCCAATTTCAGTAACTAATGCAAGGAAATGAAATATGTGAAAATGTTCAAACTCCAGACGTATTTCCTACACTTCGTTATTATAGACTACATGATTTCCCCGTTTAAAACGTTAAAGGTAATTTAATGTTTCGTAACAGTCAGTAACTTCGGTCAGGAAAAATTAATTCCTGCATTTTATCAAGGACTTATTTTTAAAACATTAATGTGGAAAGTATCTAATGTTAGAGATTTTCGTTTACCTTTTGTTTAAGAATCTTTTTGATAATATTTTTGTTTGCTTACTTTTTAAAGTTAAATATTAGTGCACTCTATTTCTTTCCATGTAAATAAACGATTGTTTTCATGATAATATCAAGTCTCACATCATACGTTCCTTTAAGATTTACCGAAAATTAAATTATGCATAAATAGGAGTACAAGTAAAAATGATTAGGGTATTATATAAAAGTACTTAGTTTACACACATTTTAGTGTAATTTGAGCAATGGTAAATGCATTTGTAGATCCTTAATACCAGGACATTTTGAGCTTTGTTAATATTTTCTCCTTATTATTTTCTTTTAAGTGCTTCCTTATAAAGACTTAACAATGATTTATAAATATGGAAGACAAAAACAAACTCTAAAGACCTTATTTTATTCTAACCAATTATTCTTAGTTCGACTTTCCTGTCCCACCTGATTTCAGTTTCCCGCCGGAATGTAAATTTTAAATGAAGTAGTACGCAAAATCTAAACGTGTTTCAGGAGCATTATTTAATCTACGTTTCAAGAGTTCGTGAGAGAAGTAGCAGAATTAGTTCCGAGATTATGCTGCATATTTGAAATTAGCTTTCTAATCTGTGCTAGAGAACCATCAGATTATACGGATATTTCAGCCTCAGCTTTGCTGTATGCATCCGATTTAGCTTTTTAGATAACTAAGGAGCCAGTCGTTAGCCATTCAAATTTATTATGATTCGTTACATTTTTATTTTCTGTTAAATTTAGTTCAGCCACATGTGGTGGTGAATTGTGAACATCTTGTTAAATTTTTAATTCAAATAAATATGTTATTTAACACCTTTTTCTGCAGTATCTGTTCTTCAAAGACATAGCGTGTATTCGCTACTTCATCTTCTAGTACTTCTTCTACGTAGAGTCTATATTTTATGTTTCCAAAAAGAGAGACTTTATAAAACAACCTACGGCTTTATTTAAATTCGTTTAGCTTTAATAAAAGTCTTTCAATAAAATTTGCTTTTTTAGTCAGAATTTAATTGTAGATTATCCTGTGAGATATTGCTCCATATATTCCCAAGTCTATTCATTTTTAAATACTTATCCTGTTCAAAATATGGAAATTCTACGTAGACGTAAAATTTGTTCTTAAGTGTCGAATATGGAAGATATTCTGAAGCAGTTCTTTGGCAAGCATAGAAGCTATTTGCAATTAAATCCGAATTGGATGCATATTTATCTTTTGTATATGATGATATGTGCAAAACTGTAACTTATTTAAAGTGAAGGTAGTAAATGAAGTAATGGCTTGAAAGAAAATAAGCATACGAAAGACAGAAATAAGTGTTAAAATAAAAACAAGCCCAATCTGAGTGTGTTCAGATTTTAACAGTAGTCCAAAAGGGTTTGTTAAGGTTTTTACGCTCTCGCAGAATTTGAAGTCTACCAGTCTGCTGTTGCTCTTATTACCGCTAACGCATTTCTTTTTGTCTTTTTAGCTTTATTATTAAGCATCATTTTCTTCGCTCTTACTCGATATTCAATTCAAAAGCAAAAGTGCGAAAAATTTTAAAAGCAGCGTAGCAGCATATGTTTAGAATTCCAGACGGTACTTATTTTAAAATTAAGTGTTGGCATATATTTTTCCTCCCTTTTTCCGTTTCATCATATTAATATTCTGATTTTTTAGTAAGATTGGCCCATCAGCCGGCGAGCGGTAAAATCGTTGAACGTTAATAGTGCAAACGTGCTGGCTGCATGGGCGTTTTCGAGGTTTTCCAAAGTGGTATCACATTTCTTGGTTTACGAGCCTGTTTCCCTTAGGCTTCTCTTCACGAAGGCATCTTTTCCCTTAGGCTGATAGCCCTCGAGAATTTTAACATAATCAAATAAAACAGACTTAGTAAGATTGCTTGCAAAACCTTTCTTTGTGTTTTTATTAATAATGTTTTGTGTTATAAATTTATTAATTAAATATCAAATGCTTGGCGCTTACGTCGTATAAAATTTGATTCAACAGCTAAACAACAAAATATTTAAAAGCAGCTTATCTTTAGAATTTCCGCTAGACAGTCTCGAGTGCTGGACATCAAACTGTTTTATTCCGTAGAGTTTTACCACCGCTCACTTCCAAAACCTTGAGTTTGTTGATCAAAATTTCATTAAAGGTTTGCAAAATATGAAATATGAAATTCGAAATTTAAAATTCGAGCTTCGAGGTGCACATGTTTGGGAGGTGAACTACATTATTCAAAATTAGATGGCCCTAGGTACCGTCGTTTCCTCATAGTGTGCGGAACGTACATACAAGCATACTTCGTTATTTAATTTCTGTAAAAATAATAGAGAAGGATAATATTTCTTGGCAACAATTTTACACGCCGTTTATACTGATTAAAATCGCCTACAGTGATTTATAGCTGTAAAAATGATTCGCCATTTATAGAGTACGACGGTAAATCTCATTTCGAGACTAAAAACTCAATAGGGCTTTTAGCCTTTTTGGGCTAATATATGCATAAATACTTCAGCTAAAGAATAGACACAACAGTAAACGTTATTTCGAAATCATTTGATGTTTTACGAAAAATAGTTAGCACAATTAATTACATTGACTTTGCTTCTTAAGACTGCACATAAAATGATTTTCTCTTTAACGTTTTCGTCTAAGGAAAGAGCTTGTATACTTTTTATCTGCACATTTTTTTCTGATTTGCTTATAGCAATATGTATTCTTTTATAACACAAAAGAAACTTACATGCTCCTATTATTTTTACTGCCCCCTTTTCTTGGGCAGCACATTCAAAATACGAAAGACTGAATTCATGTACTACAATAATGCTGCTAAGAAATCATCTTTTAAAATAAAAAAAAGAAACTCATGTACTCTTGTTATTGTTACTACCCCCATTTTCTTGGGCAGCACTTTTTATAATACGAAGGACTGAGTTCATATACTACAATAATGCTACAAGATAAAAATTTCTGAAATAAATCTTATCTTTATATTTTTCTTATACTTTATTTCTGTCTCGATATTAAATATTCTTGAAACCTCAGGTGATACTGCAAATTTAACAATAATGCTTTCACGTGTTAAATTTAGCACAATATATTTTCCTGAACAGGAAACATGATGTGTCACATATCGTTATTATTTGATTTGTCGCAAGAATAAGCACTATAATTGTAATTGAATTTGGAAATTTCAAAATGCGTTCGCCGTTTTAGTTACTGCTGAGAATACTTTTAGTTTTGTGCTTGAAATTATTTTTCAAATTATACCCCTTTCCTTTATTTTTGGTGTTCAGGAAATTTTTCCCGTATTATTTATGGGATTTCCTCGTATATTTCTCTAAATTAATCGTTTCATATTTTTGAAAATATTTCAGCGTTTTGGACTTCGTGAATGATAGCATTTAGAACCCGAAACCTTATTCAGGCACCATATTGTTTTTTACTGCATCTGTTATCCTTTCACCCCCCCGCCAAATCTTTATTCATTCGTTTATCTTGCATTTTCTTGTTAGTTTGTTATAAATTACTATTTATCGGACTTTGATGCTCATATCAGAGCAAAAGAAAAAATAGATTTCTTTGCATATAATTTTTAAAAGAAATTTATCCATTATGGGGTAACGTTTACAAAATA
The DNA here is from genome assembly GCA_000611955.2 of Stegodyphus mimosarum. Classification (NCBI taxonomy): domain Eukaryota; kingdom Metazoa; phylum Arthropoda; class Arachnida; order Araneae; family Eresidae; genus Stegodyphus; species Stegodyphus mimosarum. Next base: position 22,292 of record KK119008.1, read on the forward strand.
GTATAACAGAGAAACTGAAGCTTTATTGCCTATTAAAATTCCAATTTCAATATCATGCCTTTTCATACACGTTTTGCGCATCTTCTGCATACACTTTTTAAAACTCTGTTCTAGAGTTAGAAAATCAAGATTAAAACTGAAAAAAATCAGTTTTATAATTTTATAATAAATAGATACTTATGTAGCAGAAACTAATGCCTTGAATTTAAATTATTAAAATGCATAACAATGTCAAGTATTTCAGTATATCTGACGGGGGTCTTATACATAATGACAATCCAATACCGTTAAGGGAATTTTACAAAATGTACTTACCTCATATTTATAACAGAGTTAAATAAAATTTTAAATATTTCCATTTGATTTCGAAGAAGTTAGAACAAAATGCTGTTGCAAAAAGTTGTTTCTACTGAGTAAATGTTTTGTTTAAGTACTATCATAAACACTGAAAAAAATTTTTATTTCTTCTTCGGATATTTGCAAATTTTCAGAGGTAAGAAAATCTAATAATTTTTATTTAATATCTATTATCTTAATAAAAAACAATAATGGAAATAACTACTTACTATGTTATATTTTGCTTCAAAATATTTTTTTCTTTTTTTTCATTGTTACGCAAACGGAAAACGTATTAAATTATTATAATTGCTTTTAATTCAATCTGTGATATTTTACTCTGAAAGAAACCTATGCTTTCAATACACATACCACTATGTTATAGCTGTATTAAATTCTGATACATATATATAATCGATGGTTATTGGAGCAGTTTATTGTGACAGGCTCCACTTATATTTAATGTTCATAAACATTTCCCTTTTGTGCGAAAGACGCTTTTGTACGACTATGAATACGTTAATTAAATTGTCCTTGCCTGCTAAAGCTCTTGGAAGTTTCTTCGGATATTAATTCGGATATAATTTTCTTTATCTGTGGTTACAGAGTATCAATGAAAATGTAAGATAAATCGGAAAGTATTTTGTAATTATTTGCAACTAAAGCTGATGAAAGCTTCCACTCTATTTATCTTTCATTTGGCTTAACTTTCGTTATATTTACATTTCATTTAGATTTAGTTATATATATAATATTTTTCACAATCTCTTATCTTACTGAATGTATTTTTAGTTTGGTAAATCAATTACTATCGTCAGCTTTCGAAAAAGTAATTTGCTAATAATATTTGCTTTATTGATTGTAAGTAATTCGCATAATTAGAAAAGTATAATTTTTATCTGAATTGATTCAGTTTATGTCAACGGTATGCACAACAGCATATTGATTTCCTCACATTCTTTTTGGAATGGAGTTGTGCTTCATGAAGTCAGATAAAAATTGCTTTTACCTCACTTTAATTGAAATAGATTTCCTTTATAAACATATAAGTAGTGTTTATGTTAAATATTTTTCAGCAATATATTTTACAGCTCGAAATATTTTTATATAGTTTCAAATTTTAAACTAGAATGATCTCTGTATAATAAAGATTTTAATTTAACACCACTCTTCACTATAGTAATAAGAATATCTCTCACCGTCACTCGTGTATTACTAATACCATTGCCGTTCACAGTCTATATTTATATAATTTAGGCATTTCCTGTACCCTCACTTAAATCATTTGGAATCGGTCATATGTGTTATTTATAACCAGATTCATATTTAACAACAGAATGTTTTTTTCTTCAAGTATCATTTTACCTACTACAGATATTTGCTTAGACTTGTAGCTAGTGAGAAATTTCTTGCTTACAATGATAGTCGATTGAAGTTTGCAACAATACTTAAATTCAACCAAAAAGACATTCATATCGTTTTGGACTGTACAGGTGCAAAACGTATATTAAGTCAATATGATAAAAGTAAAGTTACAAGGTATTTTCTCCCTCCTTTCCGAATGCCTTCTCGGTGTAATTCGAAGCATACTATAGGCTTATTCGAGAGGTCTAGGGTTCGAGTCTTAGGGTGGGGATTGCACATTTTTCACGTGTCCTACTTAAAAAAAACCCAATATCTCTGTAGTGTAAATTGAATTCCCAAAATATACTATTTTAAATTAAGTACTTTCCTAATTGATTATATTTTTTTATCCTATTTATTCAAAATTAAGGCATTTTAGTATATAAGAACTTCTTTATATTTTAGGATAAATTTAAGAAATTAAAATGCAAGTGAATAATTATTTTGTCTTGCAGTAATTCTGAAAAAATGACATATTATTTTCTCTTTCTTCGGAATAACGACAATACTATTAGCTGGACTTGAAACAACAATACTATTAGCTGTCATATTAGTGATACATGATTTCCTATTTGTTTTCGGACAACCAGTTATTATGCATGCAGATCTAAATTCAAACCGCTCAGATAGACGTGAGTATTATAATTAGAGTTGGTTGTGCAGCTTATATATAGGGAAACTAACTACGTGTTTTAGTAGTATTTAAACAGTTTATTATTTAAACAGTGTGTTTAGTACTGAAGTTAAACGAATTAGTCTTCGTCATCTGTAATTTCATCCATAAAAATATCCTTTTTATAAGACCGTACCGAATATTCGAATAAAAATATAACTAAGAAAAGGGAGTCTAATTTTTAGAGTAAATACTGTATTTAATCGCAGTTACTTTGAAAATGTGCAGAGGGTTTTTACACATTTTTGTAACGATTTCGATTTTCTCCATGAATTTGAATATTAATTTAAAAATACAAACGTAACTGGCATCAAACTGCAATAAGATTTACTTATCCCTGCAGCATTAAAAATATCCTTTTCTTTAAAATGTAGCTGAAAATGCACAAGGTATCGAAGGCCATATTGATTTAATTCAGCATTTAATTTTAATTTGTTTAGCTGATTTACTTTTAGTTTAAAAATTGGGTTTTTTAAACGTTTCTAATCTGAATTTGATTTATTGGTCTGTTTCAAGAATTGGGTTTAAGAGTTAAGGAATGTTGCTTGAATTGCAATTGTTTTTGGAATGTGCAATTGTTTTTTGTTTAATTTTTCTTGTAATTGTAATTTCTTTTAATTTTTCTTGTACTTTTGTCTAATTGAATGTTAAAGCTTTATACGGTTTAATTTTTTACGGAAAACTTAGTTATTATTTAAACTGAACTTTAGCTTTGAACTTAAAAACTTAATCATTTGGTTAAATGAGTTTCATTACTTTAATTTTGTTTCCGCTAATTTTGTAAAAATTCACGAATTATTAATTTTTGATTCAGCTGGTAATTTTCGACTTCTGGAATTTTGTATCATTTTGAAACGAAAAGTAAATTGTCATATAATTAAAAGAATTTGTAAGTAGTAAACTTCTGAGTGAGAGATCCGTAAATATTCCAGTGCTTTCCATTTTTATTGTCCGGTAATGCTTTATCTGTTGTCGGGTGTTTTGATAGGGGTTTCGAAAGGTGGTTTTCGTTCTTTCAGAGCGTCTTGACATCTGGAATGTGCAGCGATTCGGGACCTCGAGACGAAGCTAATCCTCTGCATTCTTTTACGTTACAGACACCTCTGAAGGGAAGCGATATTTGTATTGTTCAACTGAATCCTGTATAAAGAGAGGCTCACGAGATTGAATCAGAACATCGGGAAAAGATCCGTACTTGACTATTCATTCGTCCGTCCTCATCTTGTGCCCTTGCTACAAAAATCAGGAATTCCTGCTAAACTTGGTAGACCCCTGGTAGACGATTAAAGGCAATTAACAACCATTTCTTCTGGAGTGGACGGCGGCATTTTGAGGGTTCGCTTGAGGGCTTGATATACCGTCGCTCGGTAGAAGAACAGAGAGTCTTCCCCGAGCAGTTGCGCAGAGAGAATGATTTTGTTTTTACAGACGGAGTTACAGTTTGTTTTTACAGACAAGAGTGGTTTGCTTGGAAGGTGAGATGCCGGTGAAAAGATGATCCCAGGATGAGGAGAAGGGTCGCCCGACTACAATCTCCCAAATCTCTTGAAAGAGAACCTGTTTTATATAATTTTTTTTTTTTAATTTTCAGATGTTTTTCAGGAATGCTGCCATTTCCTTCGAGATAGCTGTGAGAATTGGGAAATGAAAAAGAAAATTTCGGACTACGGGTTATGGTAACAAATTCTTTAAACTCGATTAAATCCGCGCTGGTCTTCTATCTAACGTAAGCCGATACTTAGTAAATAGAATAGCTGAAAGTTGTTATGAGTTAAACAAATGAGAAATATTTCATCCTTTAAAACGTAAATTAATTCACTGCTTACTAATTTTGTCTTCTCGATGATAGCGAAATATTTTTTTGTTTTCACATGTCTGATATATCTGAATCATTCTTTCAGATCTCACATAGTGTAATTCTGTAAAAGTCTGAACCATTTTGTTTTGAATTTCTCAAAATTCTGAATAAGTATGGTCATAACGCCTTTATGTTAAAGGTACTTTGTTTTATTATTTTGATTACCAGTTGTTACTGCTGAAATATGTATACTGATTATTCGATATCGCTGTCACCATTACGTTTGTTTCAAAAAACAAAAATATCAAAGATTGTTGTAACTATAAACCTTATCATACAATAAACAGTAATTTTTATTTACTTTTAATTGTCTTATCTTGTGTTTACTTAACACATATTTATGTTCAGTGTGTTCCTACTTGGGTGAGTGGATTATTGTTTATCAACATAACGCGAAATTATAAAATTTATGTTAAGTTGTGTTCTGACATTCGAAGTTGTCAATTGATGTATGCCATAACATTTGTATCTTAAAAAGAAATGTAATAGTCCATAATTCACGACATGCAAATCGTTTTTTATTATGGTTGTGGACACAACGTGACAATTTTCCGCTGTATGTGTCTTCATTGCCACTCGCCTGATTTCAAATTTTACCGCTAATTCAAAAATTGTTTTAATGTACCAGAGTTTTGTAGGTCAAAACGTATCCTGGTTCTGAGGCAACAACATTATTTGAACACCTTCTGCATCAGGTTTTCTTCTCATCCAATAAGTTTATTATTTGCACCTTTATCAAAATAAAGCTCGCCAAATCCTCCGCTTAGTCTGATATTTACCAAACCGTTTCGACGTTAATTTTGCCCTATCTTTCACCCCGAAGAAAGCTTACAAAAGGGCAGTTTTAAACACTTCAAGCTTATAGATTCTCTACAAGATTCACCTAATAAAAATTTACCGATGTCTTTAAAGCAGTTCTGGGCCTGTTCTCTAAGCACAGGGGTTGATATGGTAAGCTTTCGCAACTTTGTAACAAGGCGGTAGAAAACATGAGCTTCCAGTCGTTCCAAGAAGATCAATACCAAACTTCTACTATCGAATGCCGTGGCCCATTTGACTGGTGGCAGCATGGTCTTTATGGTGATTCTGAGTCTTCCATCCGATTTCTTGTTGCAGGATGAGTTTGCAATCTCAGGAGGATGAGGACAGGCTAAAGATTTGTTGGCCCTGAGGCAAGGTGCATTCAGTTTTCGGTTATTGTCATTGTAAGGTTTTAGTTGAGCTGATATTTAAATTAAATTTCTACAAATTTAGACATCTAGTGAGTTATCGCTATATCTAAAATAGTATAAGAAAGACTTGCGAAGGATTAAACAGCGTTTTTACTAAACTGAATGTTTAACAAAAAAGGCACGACTTGTGCTACAAATAAACTACTACTTGTAGCAATCCAATTTGATCAATAGCAGAAATATAAACATGCCTATGTCTAAGACTATACAGTGATTAAACTAAGTTATAAGCTGGCTCAACCAACTTTATTGGCTCGTAAGTTTAAAGCAATCGGCTGTGGAGAGTTAAATCTTACTAACTGGTTATTTAACGTAAACACTCCACAGTGTATGAATTTGATAATTGTTATTATATACTTTTTATCGTATATAATTGTTTACTGTTTTTCAGTAGTACCATGACTCTGCACTGTCCCTTTTAAAAAAAATTACAAGCTAGAGAGTTCTCTCCCCTAAATTTTTAACACATGTAATGGTAGTTTGCTTTTAATTTTTACATCATTTAGACATTATTTTGGCAATGATTTCAAAATTTTAATTACATTCGATATGGGATAAGGTAACAAGGCCAGGCACTCAGGTGTTTAAAGCCATCTTTCTTTGGTGAAGTCGCTTACTGTTGCACAGCTATGCCTCTTCGAAATTTTATGATCTTGTGATCTGTAGCAAAACTATAACGGGCACTACTCTCAAACACCTTTTCGATCGAGTAGTGAAGAGATGAGCAGCAGCTTGGAAGAATATCTGGCGTAATTTTTCATGGCATAGTAATTAGATGATAAACTTACCTAACTTGCTGCAATATTTTTCCTCCTTTTTTTAAAGTGTAGAGCACGATCTTATTTGGAATAATGAATATATGCTCAACTTAAAAGGACATATTTGTGTTCTGTATTGGTTAGTGGATGATCTTCCATCGCAGCAAAAAGGAATATAGTCGAAGAGGAGAGTACCGTAAGAAGCTATTATCATTTTATAGGATCATCATTACTTGCGCACGATAACGCAGCAAATAATCTACATTCTACTTATTTCTAAATAGTATACTTTTCTCAGTTTCTCTTGAAATAATCATTAGAGAGATATTTCTACTTCCTAGAAGAGACTTGTTAATTTCTTGCATTGACTAAAGAAATATTTCCTCTTATCACTTAAGCCATAACTTACCTAATCAAAACATTTTAGTGAGTGTATCTTAGAGATCCCTCTCTCTTTCTTACTTGAAAATGGTCAGTTTCTTTTCTTTTCCTTTTTTTTTGGGGGGGGGGGTCTCCCGAAATATCTTTAGACATAATTTGAGACAGAATCATTTGGTTGTGGTTCAGTGGTTCATTTAATATAATTTGAGACGGCTGCACTTTTTCGAACTATCTAACCAGCTTCTTTGAACGTTTTATTCTACTTTTCCATTAAGTAGACATTTCTGGAAATTTTCAGATTTGAATTATTTCAAAGACTTTTATATTTAAAACATATAAAACAAAAGTTCAGGAACTTCATTTTCAGAATGTTTATACCTCGCAGGAAGAAAATATTCCTTGCTATACAAATTAAAAGCAAAATTAAAATAATAAACTTAATGTTCGTTTCATTTTTATAAAACTGTCAGAAAATCTGAATGAAAATTCTCACTCACTTTCACAATTATTCAGAACAAGCAAAGAATGAAATTCAAAGCCATTATTAAAAATATACATTTCCTTTTCGAGAAACAAATGTCATTCCAGATCCATTTCAAATTTATTCTTACATTTGTTTTCTTTACAACGAAAGTAAAAGACTGCATTACGAATTTGACCATAATGGCATTTTTAAAAAAAGCATTTTAAACTTTTACGTGCAGCCTTCTGCCCTTAATTAGTATGCATTTAATTTGTATGAATCGCACTGAATTGTTGGGAAACTACGGTACATGATAAAATTTTGCGTTAAACATTCTAGAGTTTCTGAGAAACCAATTAAAGAAATTTCTGAGAAAACTGGGGGACATTTTAAGATGTTTTAAGAAAGTATGATAAAAGATATATCAAAAAGAAAAACTTCGCATAAAGAAATTAAGTTTAGGTATCAAGAAAGTATCAAGAGTGCAACAACAAAACGTAAGTCAGCCTAACAGTGTATACAACAAAAACTGAATTCGTCCTTTTATCAAGTAATTTTCTAGCAGTTTCTTCATAAAAATAATGCAAATAAATATCTCAGATTTACTACGGAAGCATGTCTTAGAAAATCATGTAAATTTATTTATATGAAGGGGTTCTATGATCAACTAATCCCTACAAACTAACAGGTAGAAACTACACTGGTGTGCAAAAATTAAGGACGAAGTCGAAAAATTAGCATATCAGCTGAACGAAGAGGCAGAGCGGACAGAAAGACCAATCAGGAGATTAAGTAAGGTGATGTACGGTAGCACATGCGCAGATATGCAGGTAGACGTAATGGGGGAGTGTCTGAGTAGTATAAAGCATGTTGTCGGTGTAAGATCAGTATTTCTGGCAAAGAGATTGCACGCCGTATAGCAGTTAAAATCACACCGAGTTGCTGCCTCAGCGAGAAATGGCGAATAATCAATCTGTTAGACGACATCTGGATGCTTTTACCCGAGGTCGAATCATTGGGAAGTTGGAGGAAGGCCGCAGTGTGACAAGTGTGGCTGCAGAGTTCGGAATTGCTCACAGCATCGTTTCACGACTTTGGAGACAATTTCAAACTACAGGAACAGCTATCCGGGGGTTTAGTAGTGGTCGTCCACGAGGAACCACACCCGCAGATGACCGGTATATTGCCTTACAGGCCAGAAGAAACAGGCGGCAGACAGCGGGAGAAATCGCTAGACACACGACACAGGCGACTGGACGACCGATATCGCGTTTTACCGTGGCCAGAAGACTGCACGGTGGTGGTCTGTTTGCACGACGCCCTGTACGGTGTGTACCTCTAACGCCTGCCCATCGGAGAAGGCGTTCTCTGTGGTGCCGGGAACACCGGAATTGGAGAGACAATGAATGGGGACGAGTACTCTTTACAGATGAGAGCAGATTTAGTCTGAGTTGCGATTCTAGACACATACACATCTGGACAGAGCGGGGAACACGCAATAACCCCTTCAACATCATCAAAAGGGACTGTTTTGGAGGTCGCGGAGTTCTCGTTCGAGCAGACATAATGCTTGGTAGCCGGACCGACCTTCATATCTCCCAAGGAGGTTCGTCACCTGGGACTGCTATTGTAACGAGGTTCTTCTTCCTTACATGCGTCTTTTCACAAGGGCTATGGGTCCTCAGTTCCTCTTCATGGACGACAACGCTCCACCTCATCGCACAGTTACTGTCGAAGAGCTGTTGGAGAGTGAAGATATTGAACACATGGATTGGTCGGCAAGGTCTCTGGATCTAAATCCCGTCAAGCATGTACGGAACTTACTAGGGAGACCCGTGGCAGCACGTAACTTATCGCCAGTAACGATTCCGAAACTGCGATTGGTGCTACAAGAGGAACGAGCAGCAGTGTCTCAACAGCTCATTAACAACCACATATCCAGCATGCACAAATGATGTGAAACCTGCCTAGCAGTCAGGGGAGATCATATCCCCTATTAAAGACCGGATGTTTCTTGCTGGACACCCATCACAGGGATGTTTCGGCCTTCAGTCGCATTGCGCTCCATGCTACTTTTTCAATAAAGCTTCTTTTTATCCCTCTGATTTCTCTTTTAGTAAGTGTTGCTTACATTACTCATGTCCTTACGTATTGGGGATCTTACGTTATTAAATGTGTTGATTTGGAAAGCTTTTGTACAAAGTTATATTGAAAAAATCGTCTCGTCCTTAATTTTGGCATACCAGTGTATATTCAGCGACGAAACTGCGTTTAAAGTAAATGCACAGACGGTTGTAGTAGTAGCATTGTTAGAATATACAGATGAACAGAAATTCAAAATGATCCTTAGCCTTTAGTCCTAAATTTTTCATCGGTTCTGTATTTAAAAGTACACTGTTGTAATTCCCTGAATTAATCAACTCCTAGACCACAGTATCAAAACAAATATACAATAATTTAAAACTGATAAAAAAACTGTTAAATTATAAGTAAGCTTTATACGATTATTTCAAAGCCTTTGAAAACTCCTTGTCTTTTTCTTCGAAAATTTTCTTTGTTTGAATCCTCTTGAAGTACCAGTAATATATTAATTCGTATATATTTTATTATCAGTATTAAATAAAGTTAAAAGTTCAGAAATGCATGTAAAGCCTTGACTATTATTTCTACAAATCTTATTTTTAATCTCGCTTTATTTTAAATAAAAGCATGATTATACAGAAGAGAAGCGAGATAATTTGTTAATTAAATTAAATCATTAACTTATCAGACGCTTATATATCTAAGATCATTTTTAGCCGCCCAGCCAGTATAGTGGTTAGCGTTCCTGACTGCCGTGCCGAAGGGCCTGGGTTCGTATCCCGGAGAAGGCATAGATGTTTGTAAATGTATAGTGTCGGTGCGGCATGGCAGCACTTTAAATATGCAGCGAGCCGAAAGTCCTCTCATGTGGTTTGGTGAAAGAGGAGAGGGGTGGGAGACCCTGGGACCCTTCCCCCCGGGTTGCTCTCCATCAAAATTGGGGACGGAACTGAGCCAAATCGCATTGTCACCTGTTAGGTGCTCAAGGCTATTGCCAACGATAGGCGTAATCTTGCGCTCCTTGACAAGAGAATTCTCGTGGCTTGGGCTGACTTTGTCAGACAAGTGAGCATGAGCAACAACAACACAACAGATCATTTTTAAGATTTGTGATTAAAGTACTAAGTTGAATATTTTGTCTAAAAATTGTAGCATCATTAGTTTTTAGTCCAAAGGGGCAATTTGCCCAGATGTTGCCACCAAATATTAGAGCCCTATTATATTTAAAGGCATTAAATAATGAAGAATCTGAATAAATATGTGTATGTTTCTAGCATTGTGATAAAACAGTGCTACCTACAGCCATCAAATTTGAATATTGAATGTTTCCACCCAAATATGGGCATCTGGAAGCCCAAATTTTAAATTTGGAATTTGTTTTAATATTTCAGATTTTGTAAAACTTTAGCGAATTTTTGATTGACAAACTCAAAAATTTCAAAGCGAGCAATGTCAACAGAAAAAACGTTTTTATTTCCAGCGCGCGAGATTGTGTATCAGAAGTTCTAAAGTTATGATCATTTCAAAATTTTTTTACAATATTGCTCTTGAACTGAATTTTATGGATTAAGTGCGAAGAACATGATACTTATGATATTTAATAAGCAAAGGTAACACGCAAAATATCAAAAAACGCCCCTTTGGATGTAATATAAAATCTGAAACCTGTCAGTTTTTTTTTTTTTTTTGGAAGCAGGAGGCATGAAAAATGTGCAGTGCTATCGTCGGGGCTCGGAGCCTGCACCTCTCAAATGCACGTCGAGTATGCTTCTAATTACACCACGAAGGCAAAGAGAAATGAGGGAGAAAATATCTTATACACTCTCCCTTTTAACTCCCGGTGATTAGGGGACTCAATCGCCAAATTCTTGTGATGACGAATTATCATTCACCGCCTTCCAGACCTGGCGCCACTTTAGCGTCATTATGATTTTTCATGCTGAAAACGTAAAAATGCCCTAGCGGAAACTCGAATCCTGGACTTCTCGGATATGCGTCGAGTATGTTACACTGCGAAGACTTGCGGTCAGGAGACAGAAAATATTTTATAGTCTTATTCTCAAAATAGCCTTTATGTAGCTAGTCAGCTAAATATTGATGTTAAAAATAGTTAATGTTTACTAAAGAATAAGGAATGTGGCACATTCATTTCAAAAAAGTACAAATTTGTTATTTTATAAAAATATTAAAGAAAATTTAGGTTGAAAGTGCTTTCTCTAGAAATAAATGGGATCCAAGGAAAAACAGCTGCATTTCTCAAGGGTTTGTCAAACAACAAAAATAAAAAGATTCTGTACAACTAGCTCTTCTTCCTTTCTTTTTTACTGTAAAATACTTACTATCCTCTGGACTTTCTAGATAGACATACTAGAAGAAATGTGTGTAATTTTGGAAGAAATGCAACCTACTGATTTACGTTCAAAATCTATTTTCAGTAAAACTTTGGAAAAATAATATTAGTCGAACTTAACACGACTAAATCATAATTTATATTAAAGATAGCAAACATAAGAGTTTCCAAAAGAAATATGAAAATTGTTAGCACTTAAACTGGAAAAGCAGAAACGTCCATAAGATAAATTACACATATAAAATTGTGATTGGAAAAGAGGAAAAAGTAAATTTCGCTAAAAAAATATTCACTATAAAGTAAAAATGTGAAATTGCGTTGTCTGTAATTTCTCCCTGAAGATAGAAGAACCATAGAGTAATCAACAAGATCGTAGAAAGCTGTGCTCCTAAAGCAGAATATAAAAAATTGCAATACAAAATTTGAATAGTTTCAAGTATTATTTAGAACACTTCCTTCCAAACTTTAAGCTCCTTTTTATCCCTATCCTTTTTCGTGCTTTCTAACAGTTGCAAATCCATGTCAAAGCCTTAAGGGATCATAAAATTATAACTGCTTATTTACGTTGGAGTCCTCAAGGAACACGATACCATGGCATTCATGAAATGAATGATAAAAATAATCTAGAAATGCTCAAATGAACATAAACAATAACTGAACCAATAAAGCGGGGAAGATTACGTTGTCAGTAATATCTTTTACTTATGCAGCACAAAAATTTCACTCAGCTGGGTGTAACTTTAAAAAGAAATGAGGAATTGAATATAAAATATGTTTTGTTGTCGGAGGCTTTAAAATATTTATTTGAAAAGAAAATTACGAAAATGAAGCACAAACGCTCACCCTATCAAAATATCTACATAATCTATATCTACCTCTCTCTCTCTGCATAAATATATATATATATATATGTGTGTGTGTGTGTGTGTGTGTGTGTAAGAAAAATAAAGAATATGTAAAAGATTAAATTAAGCAACGTAAATTTCCCTACTCAATTCTAAAAATAATAACCTCTCTCTGCACTGCGTCATTTCTATATTAATTCATGTCGTATGACTCTCACATAATTCTAGCCCTCTCAGCGTTACGGCCGAATTATTTCGTATAGAAGGCTGCCTTCTATATTCATTACACACGAAAATTTCTGTTATTTTTCTATGTATCTGATTTCGGTTTGGATTTATATTGGAAGAAAAGAAATCAAAGTACAAAATCAGAGAGTCATTTTTTAATTAAAATCAAGAAAATATCACTTATTTATGACATTTTGAGGAACTTTGAAATTTTAGGGCTAAACCCGTTACGCTCAGAGGGCTAGTGATGTAAGCGGAACTATAACTCAAGCTGCCGATAGTAATTTTACAGAAGTAAATCCAATTAAATTGCACTGAGAACCAAAATTAACTCATTCTGAATTAAGATTTCACGCTGAACATAACGCACTTGCTTTCAATGCTTTGGCCTAGCTGCACTGCTGTCTGTCTGCTCCTTTTATCTTACTGAAAATTAATCTAAAATGTAAGCTGTTTTGGAATAGGCCCATTTAATATGCCAACGTGATTGTGGCCACAAAAAGCTCACATAAAAATGAGGATTTAATCTGCCTTCGTCCCCAATTTCCTATTCATTACGATCAACACTTCTACGCCATCAAAATTCCTGCTAGT
>KK119008.1:35512-46876 GCA_000611955.2 Stegodyphus mimosarum
CATACATACATACTTGTAAAGAAAACAAGAAAAAAATTAAAGTTATGAATTTAAAAAGTTATTTAAAAAAGATCTAAAAAGTAAAATCCAGGTCTCTTGCTGTAAAGATAAAATTTAATCTAATAATGAATATATAAATGAAAAATTATATTAATATCTAAAATTTAATATTATTATGTAAAAGTACCTTGTTTATTAGACTTTTATTTGGATAATAATTTCATTTCATTTGCATCTTGATTTTTACTTTATTTTTTAACATATTTTTCATTTATTTTTGAATTCAGGTATTAATCTGTATGTATACTATAGTTATTTTCTAAATTAATTGCACTTAAGTGTGTATCCTCGAGCCGGGGAGTTATTTCACATTTTTGAACTTCTTTAATATTTAAATTCAGATTCTATAAAATGGAATAGAAAATTTAAAATTGAAATAGGGATATTGTTCAAAAACGCGAAATGACGAAATGCGCTCCTCAAGAATTTTCAGTTGTTGTTTAAAGAGGTCTCAGTTCTACTTGAAAAATCGAGATCTTTCTATGAATCAGCTATAATTGAAGGTTTTGCAGCAAGAAGTACCTAGTTCCACATTTTTAAACTTTCGAAAAATTAAAAACGAATTCAAAAAATCAATTTTAAACTCATGTTCTAAACGTTTGTCCTCATTAAAAATATTATTAAAATAATTTTTACGGCTAATCTAATGACTTTTTACTCTAATGAAAAGAACGATTTCTTTTAACAAAAACGACTCACGAAGACATAATCTAGCAAAGTGGAGCTGAGCCCTTCTTGGCTCAAGTCCTTCAGTTCCCTTGTTTTATGCTTTAGTTTTACATTTAAATTAACAATTCCATTTTAATTTTTTACAAATTCCAATTATTTGGTTGTAACGAAAGTGTTTCGCCAAAAAAAGTTCTAATAAAGCTAGAAAGAAAGCATGAAAGCTTAGTTCGAATAATAATCATCACCAAGATGTATAATTTTCTACCAAAATTCTGTTAATGTTTCAACGCCTTCGGCCTAGAAACTTGTTGGCCGCAAGCCCAAAAACATTTCAACCTCATTTCGGATGTCCTGTGCAGAATGGAAGATAGCAGTAAGTTGCAACTGCCTGTGTGAAAAAGGTAGAAGTTCGAAGGACTGATATCGGGGATATATGATGGATGTGGCAAAAAACAAACTCCCATTCGAGTCCATACAGAGTCCAACCGTGAATGCAGACACATGAAATTTCCATTATCTTGGAACATTCGTCTTCCATTATCTTGATGGAACTTAATCTGCTTGCGTTGGAACTCAGTTCGACGTTTTTCCTTGATAGAAGGTTCAACACGGACTGCATCTCGCTGTACGTCGGTGTCTCGAGGTTTTACTTTTTTCCAGATATACTTTGTGGGTAACACCACGATAATCCCACTCAATACAAAGTATAATCCTTTTGTAAGTCAAATTGCTTTTTGCAACGCTACCGACGGGCTCATGGGCCGTCGGTAGCGTTGCAGACCGTCGGAGATCAACCCACTTTTCGACCTGTGCTATTGAAGTAAATCCACTTTTCATTAGAAATGACGACCCTGTCCAAAATTTTGTCCTTGAATTGATATTGAACATATTAGTGCAGGCCCGAACCCGCCTGTCCGTATCTGCTCGAGTCACCTCATGCGGCACTCAGAGATTGAACTTGTACTTCAAAAACAAATGTTTTTCTTTCATGTCAAAACGACACGTCACGTTCTTTTCGTGAAAACACGTCTTTTTCTTTCAAATGCCAGAACTCGTTTGTTAAAATACGGCTAAACATACCAACGGCGAACTGTTTGCGCAGACAATAATCGCAGCGGCTGGAAACTTAAATTAAAACTCGATATTAATTCCCACAATAGTATACATATACTATCTAAATTAAACTTGACAGTTCACAGAAGATATGTTTTCATTATATGTAGATAGATATAGATATAGTCTATATCTATCTATCTATCTACCTGTTGTGTAGCAAATTCACTTAATTATCTAAGTTTGACTTAAGAATTTAATTTTTATTATTATTCTAAATTTATGCTACACAGCGTTATTTTATTTAATATGCTGTATTTATATTTGCTTTAGTAATTTTAATTAGGGGTTTTTGGTACTTTAGATTTGTACGTTTTTTCCACTATTATTAGTGTTACTCGTTAACGCGTTGAAACACACAATGGAATTGGGTGCTTTTCTACGTAATAAACTTGATTTAATATTACTTAACTTAAGTTGATCCTTTATTAATTTATATCACTGGATGCAGAAAAATTAGCCTTTTAATTTAAGATCTTTTTCAAGTTTCTAGATTAAACAGTTTTTAAGTTACAGTCAATTATTTAACAAAATTTTTGCACCTCACGGGGAAAAGGTCTTGAGGGGAAAGGATTGAAAAAAAAGGTCGCACTTGTGGTTGAATTCTAAGCCTTTGCTTGAGAATTTCCGGTCGGGTTGGGATTGCAAGTTTTTCTCACGCTTGCGTCGGATTCTTCGCATTTTCCTTTGGCGTGCTTGGTGAGATTTGAATTTGTATTGTGTGTAAATTCAACACCTCGGAAAATGGAAGATTTTTGCAGGGATTTGTTTGGGGTGTGAAATTCTGGATTTTTTCACCGGATTTAGCGGGGCTTGGCAATATGTGGTTGCCTGCCTTGACAAAAAGCCCGTGCAAGTGTCACTCGCCCTCTTCTTCTTGTCTTCGCTTTCCTCGCTACAAGGTTTTTGTGCAGCTTTGAAGATACTTCTTCGTTGCTGGGGGCTTATGACTCCTTTTGGTTTTATCGTAAAAATGGGCTAAAGGTCTAAATTATTTGCTTCCTCGAGAGAAGTCTTCGTTATGAAATCATTAAATTTGCTTCCGAATTCCATTCAAAATTCAGGAGTTTCTTCGAGCACAGACGGCCTTATCAATTTAAAGAAGATAAAAAAAAAACAAGTTTTATTTCCAAGATATTCTGCTGATGACTCCCAGATCACTTGCCTGTCTTGCTAGATGAAGATCTAGTAGTCTACTAGTCCTGGATCATAGCTTCCATCCTGATGTTTCTCCGATGACAATGGGCCGGCTGCAAGTTCTCGGAAATAAAAGAGATAAAGATGAGAAAGTAGTAAAGATGAGAAAGAAAACCTATTATCTGCATGTGACACGCACAATTTTACGCTCTTCTACCAAGGATCTCTTTAACAGTTGAAGAATAGCTTTGAATCAAAGCATCTTTGTTTTATTTCAGCAGTTATATGAACTGTCTGCCATAATTGAATTCATTAAATGAATATAATTTTTTAAATAGCATGACTTATTCAAGTAAAATATTCGCATTTTTAATTTTTAACTTCATTATGTGGACAGTAAAAAAATTACTTCAGTCGCAGTTTTACATTATTTAAAGCAAGATAATATTGATAACATTCAACTTTATTAAAGTTGCAATCATATGTAAGGGCAACTACATAAAAATTAAATTAATTTGAAATTGTATAAATTCTGCGTGACAATGGTTTCCGCCAAAAGGAGAATAATTTAGCGATCGTTGGGGAATAATTATTTTCCATAAGCATGGGATTAATTATCAGTTTTTTTAAGATAACTAATTATGTTTAATATATCTGTAAAGTACCTTTGATAAGTTTTAAACATTTAGATTTTACTTACCTGAAAAATGTGCTTTGGCCTTCTCCAGGATTGGAACTCCGGACCTCCCGAAAACGCGTCGAGCGTACTTCCAGTTACACCACGGGTGCATAGGGAAAGGAGGGAAAAAATGTTTTATGTATGAAATGTTGTAAAAGAAGAAAGCTTAAGTAAAATTCTTTGCTAACTAGTAAGCGCCCAATTCCCTAACGAATCGAATAAGATCTGAGATAATGCCGATATCAGTGATAACCTTGGAAATAATAATTAAAATAGCAATAAATAATAACTAAATTCAACAATACCTAAAGTAGGCCACTCACACCTTAAAGCTCATTAACCTCAAAATGCCTTAAAGCTAACCTCAAAACGGTTTAGTTTATTGAGATTACGGCGCGGAACACTAAGGCTACCCGCCTAAGGGGAGGAATGCATTCGTCGAGGACTTGCTAAGGGGAACTAGCTCATATACACGTTACACATACGGAAAAACAACGAAAACATCCATGCAGCCATCCCGTTTGCCTGGTATCGAACCCAGATCT
Organism: Stegodyphus mimosarum; assembly: GCA_000611955.2. Lineage (NCBI taxonomy): Eukaryota > Metazoa > Arthropoda > Arachnida > Araneae > Eresidae > Stegodyphus > Stegodyphus mimosarum. The sequence continues at coordinate 39,716 of KK119008.1, forward strand.
GAACTACAGTATTCAGTCACTTTACCATTCGGCCGCTGGTAGGCTGGTTTGCAGAATGCGCATCGTAAAATAAGATCAAAATGGTAAGGCTTATGACAGTCTGCTAATTGTATTACTGGAATCTTACAACTTTCAATTTTTAATAATTACATCTTAGGTGTTTTCCAAGATTAATGTCGTAAAACTTCAATATTCGTTTTTAAGTGCCCTGCAAATCTTTTCCATCCTCAGCTTTAAAACAAAGAATCATTAAATTAAACATTTTGAAATTTTTCACTGTTTCAAATACTAAGTTTGTATTTCTGTGAGTTAACAATTCGTATAAACTTTGTGAATAAACCAGAGAAGCCAGGGTTGCCAGAGGAATTAAAAAACACTAACTAAAAATATTTTGAACCTATTCTCTAACTCCGAGAATAACAGTTTTTATGAAGATACCTTTCTTCATCAAATCGCATCCCAAATTTAAATAGCGTAACGAATGTAAAAATAAATTGCAATACTTAATACTTTATAAATGTAAACATTCATCAGCTGAGTATGTCCAGCCCATATACATTTTTTTCTCTTCGCCTTTCCCAATATAATATTGTAACAGTAACTCTGAAGGATTTTCAAGCCATAAGAGCTAATGTCATAATTTTCCATTCTAGAAATAACTTTATTATTAGTGTTTCAAGGAGTAAAGGGGTATTTTTAGTATCATTTCCCAAAGAATATGTATTGTCTATTGTCTTTTTATGACTATAAATTATGTTAGATTTTAGTGAAGATTCAGTAAAAATGGGTAGAAGTTCTTCTATTGTAATTGACATTGAATATTTTTAAGGAATATTTCTTTTATGCACTTATTTAATTTTTTTTATTTCATTTTCTTCTAGTGAAGCATTAATTTGCTTATTTGAAGACGAGTTATGTTCATTACTATTATGTCATGTTGAAGAAGTATTCAAATAATAATAATGAAAAAATGTCAAAGGTTTCAGATTTTAATGTTCGCTCAAAAAGGTTTGTTAAAGTTTTTACTTTCTCACTGAACTCGCAGTATACCAGTCTGCTGTTTGTAAAATAAATGACTACGTTTCATTCAAAGAATATTTTATTGGGATAAACATATTTCTAATATTACTTTTACGATATTTTGATTATATTAATGCTGATATTATTGAAAACCGTTGTTAAACAGTTGTCTTTTAGCAAGTAACTTACTCTAAGTTTTAAAATATTTTGCAATTATAATTTTTATACTCTCTGAATTGCATCTTTCCACATTTTACGAAGTTTATATACCGTTTTCTTACATCATTAATTCGGAGAAATGATTATACATTGTTATAACACGTTACATTTAATGTAGTTTTAAGAGGAATACAAGGTAGTAGGAGGCTTCAGTATTATCGTTAATAAATAAAGTATTAGTTTTAGTTAGTTGGAGATTTAAATACGAAAGAGTAATTTAATATTTCTAGACCTTTTTAAACTCAGGAACAGACTACTATGTTTTAGGTTAAAATTGCACGCCGAAGAAATATTAATTTAGTAGTCAAACAACAAAAATCGGCGTTATATTTGCAAAATTTTTAACAGGACTAGTTTTGATGGTTTTACCCAACCATCAGCCTCAGCTGCCAAAGTACAAATAAGATACAGTGAGATAAGATACAGTGAAAAGATATGATAAGAATGGCTTGTTAAGCAGCAAGCAGTTAGAAAATTCTCATCCCAATACACCAAAAGGCACACTCTTGTTTTAGGAGGCTATAAGAAATCTGTTGCCATTCCTTTCTTTCAATCAATTAGCTATAAAACTGTACGTATTTTACGGAAATTTAACTTTCGGGTCGTTCGTTCTCCTATCAATAAAATTCCGAGTTCCATATTCAAAGACCCCATTCCGGATATGAATTCCTGGGGTATTTACAGGATTCCTTGCCAGTGTGGTTTAATTTACACTACTCAACTAAAAGAGCCTTAAAGTTTCGCGTTAAAGAATTCATATGTTAGGAAAAAGGAAACACAGAATCCTTTGTAGCCCAGGATGGTTGGCCCGAAATTCACGCTTTCCATTTTTCTGCAGCCAAAATTATTCAAGAAACATCTTCGATTGATGAATTACAGTTTCTAGAGGCGTTTCACATTCAAAAATCTGTTTGTTCAAATTACCTACCCTAATTCCAATCTATCTTTACCTTCAGCCTTTAAGGAAATTTAGTTTTCTTTTTTCATCAATGGCGCCAGTAGATGGCGCCAGTAGCTGAAATCCAGTCCAGCCATTATTATCTTATCTCATCTTTTCACGATATCGTATCTCGTTCATTTGCACTTTGGCAGCTGAGGCTACTGATTCGGTAAAACAATCGAAACTAGTCCCGTGAAAATTTTGAAAATATGACGCTGATTTTTGTTTTTTGATTTCTATATTAATAAGACTGCTATATTTTTAACAAAATGATTAAATTTGTAAACAGCATTAAAAATGCAGGTTTTTGGAGGGTATGTGTGTGTATATATTATATATGTTTATTACTTGAATAATAATTTTCGGCATAGATGTCTTTGAGACAATCATTTTCTCTCTTTTTGCTTATTTTTGAAGTAAACAAAAAGTTTAACTAATACATTTTAATTTGAACCTCGAACCGAACTACCAGTGTTCAGCAACTTTACCGCTCCACCACTAGTGGGCCTTCTTCTGAGTATAGGTGTTGTAGCTGAGTGTCGAAAGTAGTTTAGTTAGAAATATGGAATATTTTCAGAGATATACTTACTTTTTTCCCAAGTACGCAATTTTTACTTTCATTTTGACAGATCAACGATAATTTAAAAGAGTGGAAATCAATGATTCATCATTCAGGTTCTGTAACAGTAGTAATAATATCAGAAGTCTCTAGTTAAGAATTCTCTAGTTAAAAGAGAAGAGTGTCTCGTACAAAGATTGGAAAGAATCTCTGTTAGTACCTAACAATACTAAACTACATATCTGCTTAAAACTCCTTCTTTACGAGAATCTTCGTATTGTTCCTGACATTTTCACTTAAAATTAAGGAACTATCTATGTATGTGTAAAATGATATATTATTAACATTCTTAATTTGTTGAATTTTTCATCACTTTAAGATTAGAGTCCTAAATAGCATGAATAGTTATCAAGCTTGTACTATCATTTCTTATATTTTAATGTTGAATATGGCAAAACATACATCTGTTATCAACTTTATTTCATAAATATTCATGAAACTCGTCCATTCTTTTGAATCGGAAGACGTAAAATAAGGGTCTTGAGACAAAAGTCAAATTTTAAATAGACAACAAAAAAGAATCTCATCCTCGTAGAAATGTCAGAAGACGTTTATCGTTTTTTCATATAAATTTTTATGATTAAAAATATTCTGATTTATTTAAGGTCGCAATCACTATAATTAACACGCATATGAACGTTTTGAGCTAATGAAGGATATAGGTCCAATCTGGGCATTTAATGAGTAGTAGAACTTTCATGCAGCAGAGGTTCTATAGTAGAACTTTCATAGGGCGAAGTTAAAATTTTAAATTTGTTTCGTTGTTTTTCATATCTTATTTGAAACCCTATAATACTACTCAGGAGTTACACGAATTATTTTTAAAAAAGGGAATTAATTTCAGTTTTTAATAATTTAGTAATAATTTCAGTTTTGAGTAACAGAGGCCTTCAGTAATAGAGAACTTAATTCAGTTACAAGATCTTTGAAAGTTTCCTGGAGCTACCTTTCGTACATCCTCTTTAAAAGCAATATACTTCAAAAAAACACTTCTTCAGCACTTTCCGCTGTGATTCTTTGTCTGTCAATGTATCTAGTAACATAAAAATTGCGTATTAATAATGCCAAAATCCCCTCATGCTTTCAGAACTAACGATCGATTTGATTTAGTTTTAAGACATTTTAATATCAAATACAAATACGAAGCAAATATTTGTCCGAAACAAAAAATAAATCCTTTAAACTATCATCATATTAGCAGCTTTCTTTATTAAAATTTGTCGATGGATACATTGAAATATTAACTAAGCATACAAAACGAATAATTCGCAATTTTGATGTGCTCAGCTCCGTTAACGCATCACGAATTAGAAATAAATTTCTATTCCATTTCCAGTTAGAAAAATATAACAGGAAGGCTTCTATTAACACAAAAGAGCTCTTTTTTATGCAGGAATATTATTCGGAGCCGGTTAAGGGATTGGAGAAAATAAAAAGAATTTGAAGGATGGTTAATTTCTAGCCAAAATTTAAATTTGAAAAGAACTAAGTATAATTCAACTTAAATGGAATTGAATTTTTGGTAACGAAAGTTTTACTTTTTTAAAGCTATCTAAACTAAAATCTTTTATGGATGTCTGAGAAATATGTTTAAAATCTAGGAAAGTAATTTCCTATTCAAACAGAGAAGATTACTTTTGTCATTCCTTAGTGTATTTTCAAGACTGCAAGGAATATTTTGAAAATGCGTTTCAGAAGGATCATTAAAAGGATTTTTAGTTTAAAATTTCATGGATTATGTTTAAGGCGAAAGAATTTGTGAAAAGTGTTTCGTAAACTTTCGATTGGCTTTTCTTAGATGATATACAAACATGCAAATACTAAATATAACTGCTGCATAAAAATGCAGAAGAAAAGCTTTTAAAAGGATTTTGCAAATGAAACTTGAAGCTAAAGTTCAAAATATATGAATTATCTCTTCGTGGTAAGTTTAATTTTCACTTTATTTATGAATATAAATACAGATTTGTTTAACAGTAATTCCTGTATAATGAAATTCGGAATGAGACTAAAGGCAGTTAGACAATAGCTCCCATAATTCGTGTGCAATTCGTGTGCACCAGGTGTTTCAAAGCAGAAAAGATTGCATTGTTTGATTTATAATAGTGCTGTTAGGAGGACGGAAATTTTGATAACGAGAACATATAGTTTCAAAATATTTACATCGGTGAATATATTTCAGATGAGTGAATATTCAACTGAATAAATGTTAAAACGGCATATGAGTTTCATTTTAAAATTCCTAACCGCTGTTTTATGAGCGGTTTTACAAGGTGAAGCATTTTCGATTATCCATCTTGAAAGTAACGAGAGTAAATACACTGAAACGCCATTGAATTAGAGATAGCAAGTCAATAATCAGTTGAATCTCCTCTGGCCTTCATAACGGCTGCCACACGACGAGATATAGATTTCCGAAACTAATTTTCACTAAATTTTCCAAAGCATTCCATGATAAAGGCTTGTCAAACATCGGCTGGAGCTGTGCATAATTCAGCAAAGGTCACTTGTGTTGTGTGATATGTTTTCACACCTTTCCCCAAAGCATCCCAAAGTGCTCAGTAGGCTTTAAGTCAGGGCTTCTAGGTGGTCAATTCATGACAGAGAAGTCAAAGGAATATTCATTCAACATAGCAATAGTCAACCGGTACTGTGAGAGGTGCTATTATTTTATTGGAATACTCTATTTCCGTGTGAATGAGAGAGGAAAACATAAATGCACGGAGATGATAGCCCAGAAACTCTACTTACTGAATAAAATTGAGGAAGGTTAGTACTAGTGCCCAAAATCTCAAACCCTGCAAAGGAAAAACACTCCAGGACGTAATTGAGCCGCCATGGCCTCGTACAGCTCCAAACTAGTATGCAGGATCCATGTCTTCACGAGCCTGACGCCATATTTTCAGACTCATTAGATAGTCGGAATTGAGACGCATCACTCCATATTACTTAGTTCCAGTCCTCTACAGTCCATTCTCTGCATTCTGTGGTCCAAGGAAGACTTGCAGCCTGATAGCGTGCATTGAGCAATGGCACTCTTGCATGGCTACGGCTTCCGTAGCCACTACGGTGAAACGAGCATTGCGCAATCTATTTATTGACTTACTGACTGCACGACTGGCCCCATAATTCAGCTGAGTGGTAATTTGAGCTTATGTTTGGCTTCACTGCCTACGTGCAATACGGCTGAGCTCTATCACGTCACGCTTGTTCGAGGTTAATTGTGCTTTGCAGTTTGTCCAACCACTAGTTGTTTCCCTCACCTTCCGTGTATTCTCGGTAAACTCTTGACATTTTCCACCTTTAAAGTTCTAACTCTTTGACAGTTTCGGAAATTGAATGGCCCATGGGCCTAGTGTCTACCATTTGTTTGCAGTCGAAGGCGTCTAAATCAGACGTTTTAGCCAAACTGGCATTTGAAACGACTGATTAACAACAACCATAATACTAGCTATATATTCAATTCCCACAGCGTCCTCATGTGAACACAAATGCTGCGGAATGGGCACAAATTTCCATAGCCATGTCTATCCATAATTCAGTGACCCTTCAATGGATTTTATATCATGTCTTCGCTACACCTTGTTCATTTACACACATGCCGCATAGACGTAATTGTGGCACTTCGTATTTATTTGCGAAACTCTATGCTTGGCAAATTATCACCTTGTCTTTTTCTTGTTTCCATGAGTGAACAGGTGACTGAAAGGAAAGCTTCATCAAGATTACTGCAGACATCCAATGGACTGTGACAAATGAGTTTGCAAGCATCACAGTTGAATATTTCCCTGTTTGTTTCCAAGACCTCCAGAAACGCTGGCAGTTGTGTATAGATAGCCAAGAGGACTACTTTGATAACGGCTAGGATCATTACTTGGTAAATGCAATTATGTAATTTTTATGATCTCTGTGTAGGAACGTTTCTGACAAAGAATGTACATAGTATTTCAAACGTAACTTCACCACATTCACACAAATCTTCTATTATATTAAAATCCGTGCGCGTCTGTGTGTTTGTTTGTTTGTGTGTTTGTAACCTCATCTTCTTCGGAACGGCTGGGTGCAGAGCTTAGCGGAAGGTATCGTTGGATTCGGGAGGTCCGTGGGAGGCCATTTTGACCATTCGCTTAATTCTCCGACTTTAATTAGCCGAGTTATTAATTAAAAACTAATTTTTTTTCTACGTTCTCCCTACATTTGCCATTTTGTTGACTTTCTTTCACCGTTTTCCCTAATGAGAGGGATTTGGCTACGTGCCAAATTTTGTTTTCTCAAATATCTCTGGAAATTCTTATAAGTCAAATTCGAGACGCTTATCGACGGATTGGAAAAAAATCAAGGAATCCGACGATACCATTTTCAT
>KK119009.1:0-18030 GCA_000611955.2 Stegodyphus mimosarum
ATTTGTTGATTTTTTTGCATTTTACATCTTCGTGCTTAACTTTTGGAAGTGAGTGTATTTTCAATTTAATTTTATACACACGACCTTTAAGATACTCTTAAAGGAAAATTCGGCAGGAGAAAGATCAAGATTCTTTCGCGGCCATGGAATGTCATCTCAGCAAGAAATCAATTATTGGGGAATATTCTTTTAAGCTCGAGTATGGACCCTTTTGAGGAAAGTAACGTGACACTATTCTGCTGGACTCAGATCCTCAAGCCTTTAGATTCTTGTACCTCTAGAGTCAAAACTCGTAGTCGTGCCATACAAATTGCCTAATATCAAGCACTTTTTCTTCTCCGAGAGAGTGGTCGTCCTGATTATTTCGCACTTACGATGAAATCAGTTTGTTCGGATCTTTGATTAATCAAAGCAACACAGGAGCACTGACTAATATCGTATAAATCGTAGTCTAACTGATACAAGCGCCGTGCAGCTACATGCTAATCTTTACTTTTGGAAAGGTTTTTTATACAAAATATTGTGTGTTAACTTGGGAAACATTCCATGGTGACAAACATACCTGCAATGGACGAGTTGTTGGCCATCACTTGTGCACCTTTCTCTCGAACAGTTTTTGAGAAAAACAGAATTACCATTTGTAAAACTTTAGGACTCATTCTAAATAGATATATACGTAACACATATTTTTATTTTAAAGCAAAATTATCCCAATAGTATTCCCGCGCAATATGCTGCTAAAACATTAATCAATTATAGACATAAAGGAAGAAATTTAGACTCAAATCCACAAAGATACGGAACAAATGATATTCAGAACCCGTAAAATCCGAAATTAATTTGAGTCTTAATTTCTTTTTTTTTTTTTTTCATTTTCGGTATTCCTATCCTCTGCGGTGTGGAGGAGTTCAAATTTTTCGGGAGAAATGCTATAATGAAATAATTTAGAATGGGTCATCAGCTCATTTTTGTGCGAGGGTAGGGGCCTGAGGGTAGGGATTCAATTGAATCTGATCTACCTCCTCTTCAATCTGATTTTGATTGAATTGCTCTTTCTATATTTATTGTCATTTTTGTATTTCACATTTCTGTAGTTTTCAGAAATTCTTCTGGTTTAGGGGTCAAGTGGTTATATGGGGGAAATATGTTTTACATATTTATAGGGAACTTTGGATTTTACTGATGTTGAATTTCATTTCTTTCGGTCTTTGTTGATTTGGTTCTAAATTTCTCACTTTTATATATATATATATATATATCAACAAAGAACTGAATTTAAACTGCGCATGAGTGAAAGATATAAAATATGAAAATGAACATTCTAACTTACCCCTTTTCCGTTTTGATTTAATTAAAAATAGTAATTGCTTATAATAAAGCTCTCTAAGATTGTTTATTTCACAATTAAGAGCTATCACATGATTCTTACATAAAGCTCATGACGCGGATAACTTACATTACGTTTCAGCCAATAATAATTTTTGAAGCTTAAATATTATTCAGTCAAAAAAAAGGGACACTAGCTGATTACGAAACATAACATTTATCTTCTGCCCCATTCTTCGATTGTGAACACATCGCACTTGCTTTCTGCTTTTGATACTAACTAGACTGTTGCTTGCTACAACATCTAAAAAATGTGAAGTTTTTAAATTAAGTTCGCTTATTGAGCCAATTTATTCGTTTTGGTTCTAACTGTTTGTAAGCCAAAATAAAAGGGATTATTTGATTCGGTCATAAAATGCAACTACTTCCTTATACTTCAACAACATAATTTCAGACTTCCAAACTAGTACACAGACACACACATATATATATGTATAATTCAAAGTAAGTTAAAATAAATTAATGTATTTAAAATCTATCGCATATTCAATTCGGAAAAAAGCATAAGCAAAAATAAAAAAATCAGTAGCGCAAAGGTAAGTTGCATGAAAGTTGTAAAACTGTTACAACCCAAAATCGAAACAGAAAAAATAATTTACATCTTTCGGTGCATCGTCATCAGGGGGTTGGTGCACCGAACGAAGTAAATACATCAGCCTGTTCCTGAAGTAGCAAAGACACAAGTCAACAACTGGAATTTAATACTTAAAATAATCTGAGAAAATTAATCAAAGACACCTGTGTCTTTCACAGTCCAATCCCTACAGGCCTACAGATGCAATCCTAAAGGATTACTTATTATACTATAGTATTACTGCAAAGGAACAGTAGACAAATCAAACACTCCAGCGCATTTAATACTTCCATAGTAATATGCAACATGTGTACATGCAACTGAAACTTTAAATTTCATTTCACAATACACTGTTTAGAAAAAACTGCCATCGGAATGTCTTTTGATGTTCTTAAATTTAGACTATAATTTTATTTTGATGCTGCAAGAAGTTCATGTACGTATTAATTAATAAAAAATGAGTATGGTTTTAAAAAAACATTTTACAGTTATATCGCAAGCAGTGATCTAATTAAGAAACAATCTTTTTATCATTAAACAAGCTATTTACAAAGTATCTGGTCTGGACGCCACATGACTTCCTTGTACGGCCTATTAAATTATACACATTTTTTGCTGCACTTCATTTAAACTCATTTCCTCGAATTTCATTACAGATATATATCTCATTCAATCAGTTCAATTCTCACTTCGCGGCAACGCAAAAATATGTAGAAATTCAAAACATCTACATTAAAAACTGTAAAATAAAGAAAGACAAACAAGCAGCAAACAGAGTTAAAAACTCTTGAAAAATAAATTTTTACAATTAAATTTAGAGTTTCTATGGAAAAACAAGTAACTCGGCCATCGGGTAGGAAGACAAAATTTTTGATCCGCAAAGCGGAAAGTAAACCTTTGGTCACACAGGGCAAAAAGACACTGCAACTGGTGCAACAACTGACCTAATTCCCTGTTCCACTTAACAGTTTCAAATGTAAAGACGTGGCGACATCGTTAGGCTTAGCGCATAATTTTTAAACTGTTGATAATTCTACAGCTACTGCAAACAGTTTAATTAAAGGCATAAAATACATTATTACATACATCTGGTCCTAGCAAGACACCTGCTTTTATTTTAATTTTAGCTTTATTACTTTACAGTTACTAAGTTTAATTCTTCTAGCTCATTGGGATCTCCCTTAAAATTATTTATTTTTTGACTAATGACTTTTTTCCATTTATTTTAATTTGTACATTCGCCTTACCAAGCTTTCTGTACAGTTTTTCGGTTGTATTTTAATTTTAAATTTATGGCAGGCGGGTCGGGAAAAGAAGCGATAGAAATTGAGACTAACTGTTTTAGTCTCAATTTTTCTCTTAATGTAAATATGTTTCAGTCTCAATTTTTGTCGTTTGACGAAACGCGTAATGGTATTTAGCTGGATTCGAATTTGTCCTGGTTTTTCCTTGATAAGTCCGTGATAAACCTCGAGTTAAGCTAAGTTGCCATTTACTGCCCTTCTTTGTAATTTTAGCTGGCGCTTTTATAATGCTATTAATATTTACGTGTTTTTTAATTTTTAAATATTGAGTTTTTTCTCAATAACAGCATTTAGTTTTTTTCCCCTGGTTACCTTTACTATTTTAGTAACTGATTTTTTGTTCAAAGTATTTTTACACTCTGGAACCGCAATATCTAATTTACTTTTAGGCAATAAGCTTTTAGAATTTTACACCTTTTTCTAATCTTTATATATAAAGATATATCATTTTTAGAAAGTAGTACAAGAACGTGACAGACCTATTTAGTTAAGAATTTTGCGCATTGAGCTGCAAAATTAAATTTAAAGATAAGCAAAAAGAGTAAAATTCTAAAAGCAATCGCCTAAAAGTAAATTTAATACCTACGTTCCAGAGTTTAAAAAAACGTGAACAAAAAATAATTACTAAAAAGTAAAAGTAATTGCAAAACAAACTAAAAAACTAAATGTTGGTATTGAAGAATTTCAACATTTAAAAAATTAAAACACGTAAAAAAATAAAATAAATAATTACAAAGAATAAATTAAATTACAGAATAAATTACAAAGAATCGCAGTAAATGGCAATTTAGCCAAATTCGAGTTTATCACAGACTTATCAAGGGAAAAACGTGACAATTTCGAGCACAGATAAACTCTATTACGCGTTTCGTCAAACGACAATAATTGAGAGAGAAGGAAAAAAATACGAATAGAAAAAAAAGAAATCTACATAATACAGTTGGTCTCAATTCTTATCGTTTCTTTTCCCGACGCGCCTGCATAAATTTAAAATTAAAACATTACTGGAAAAAACTATATAAAAAGCTTAGTAAGGTGAATGTACAAATAAACATTAATAGCCAATTAGGCATTAGTCCAAAAATACATAATTTTAAAGGAGATTCCAATGAGCTAGATGAATTAAACTTAAAAGCGGAAATAATTAAAAATAAAACATAAGTGTCTTGCTAAGATCAGTTTCATTAAAAAGTGAAAGAAAATGAACTAACCTGGAACCTTAGCAGAAGCTGCAACAAAATAAAATGAGTAAAAAAGGTTGCCAGAATTAGAATTCTAAGAAAGGAAGCAACCAGAAAAAAAACTTTTTTTCTAGTTGCTTTTACTTTTTAGTAATTACTTTTACCTTTTAGTAATTATTTTTTGTTCAAGTCTTTTTAAACTGTGGAACGTAGGTATCAAATTTACTTTTAGGCGATTGCTTTTAGAATATAAAGATATATATAATATATATCGACCGATTGCAATGAAAAAAGGAAGCGCACAATTACACGTTATACCAGTCCCATATACAAAATTCGAAAGTTCTACGTTTAGGCATTTTTAATTATGCGAGATATATACACATATGTACGTGCGAATTTATAAAATTCCTTCTAAACCCATTTTAAATCTATTTCAAAATCCGTCTGGGGAAGAAAAACCTTTATTCTATCCGTACATACAGATAACGCGCAAAAACATCGTTCATATGTATTCGATCGTAATCAAAATAGATATTTTTGTTGAAATACGATACCCGAAATCTTCCGCTATTACAAGTAAAAACGGACTCGCTGTTAAAATTCATCCGACACATTAAAATACTTTCCAGCATTTTATTACCGAACATTCATTCTTTCTATTCAGTTGCTTCTTCGTTGCTCATGATGAACAAATTTTGCGGCTTCTGTAATTAAATCTGAAATATTTCAGTCGACTATGAATGGAAAGGGTGCTGGTAAGTGTCTAATGTGGAGATTTCTGCCCTAACAACATTTATGTAACCAACAACTTCATTGCACTTTAAATGGTAAAGGGACGTAGAAGCGTCTGCCACTTTTCTGCCAGGAAATGATGCTGGTATATTTTATCATCGGACTCTTGAGAGGAATTTTAATTTTCAGCTTCTGTTGCCAATTTATAATCTGCCAAAAGTTTACGAAATGGCCGTTGCCTCATCTGATTTCTTTCATTTCTAAACACGGCATTGCTCAAAGCAGTTTTACTAAAGACTTAGCAAATGATTACACATAGCTATCCTTAGAACTGTCCTAGTCAATATTTGCATTAACATCATTTAAATATTAAACAACATCATTAAACGTCAATTAAATTTCATGTTTGTTCGCGCTACATTTATTAATTTCATTGTTGGTGTCATAAAAGATTATAAGAATTTATTCCTCTATATATTGTTACGAATTTCACATTTATTTGGCTATTTATTTAGAATTGCAATTAAAATTCCTTTTTATTTCCCCGTGCAACGCAGACGATTTTTGAAGAGAAAGCTACGTCGAAAAAAAAAATAACAATAAGAATAAAAGAGCGCGTGCATTTAATGCTTAATAAATAAATATCTCGTAATTACTGTTGCCATCCAGAAAAATCTAGAAAAATCGTAATGTTTTGATAATTAAAAAGCTTATAAAAGCCGAGTTGAAACACCTCATCTCAGTCAGCGCTCCGCTGGACATTTCGGTTTTGGATGAGCTATCCTCGGATCATAACCCGGTTAAAATCATACTTGATATCAGCAGTTATACCTCAACATACAAAAGAGCCTTTCGTACTAACTGGCATGAATTTGCCAAAGCTCTAAACAACATTCAATACACGATTCCAACGGTACAAGAGAGGGATGACATTGACAGTTTAGTTAGTGAATTCACTAATCAGATACAAAAAGCATTTGAACAATCTAGGACTGAAATCAAGGCCAACAAGCAATATCGTCCAAGGGAAATCAGACTGCTGGTGCGAGAAAGAAACGCTGCCAGACGACAGTTTCAACGTACACGCCATCCTGATGATAAAAGGAAGTTAAATCGCCTATGTGAAGCTGTCAAGTCTCTTACTAATGTACATGCACAACACAGCTGGACCAGATACCTTGAATCCCTTTCTGTGGAGGATAATTCTCTGTGGAAAGCGGTGAAAAGGTATACAAAATGCCACACATTCATTCCGCCCCTTAAAGGCCCGCAAAGAATCCACTACACTGAAACTGAGAAAGCAGAACTTTTAGCTACGCATCTGGAATCTCAGTTTTGCACTAACAACATTGGTGACACAAACACGGATCACTTCATTTCTAGTTTTCACAACAACTACACAACAAGTCCCTACACAGACAACATCATCACAGTCATGCCGTCGGAGGTCTCTGGATATATCAAGAGATTGAAGAAAAACAAGAGCCCTGGATATGATGGAATAACCAATTGCATGATTAAACATTTTCCTCCTAAAACCATATGCTACCTAACGAAGATCATCAATATTATTCTGAAGATGCAACATTTCCCGAAGACCTGGAAGCTTGCCAAAGTGGTTCCACTTCTTAAACCCAATAAGCCTGCGACAGAACCAGCATCATATCGACCAATAAGTCTACTGTCTACGCTAAGCAAAGTGGTGGAAGCAGTTATTCTTAAAAAAGTCAATGAGCATCTGGAGCAGAACAACTCAATTATTCCCTACCAATTCGGCTTCCGTAGTAAGCATTCTACAACTCATCAGCTTTATCGGGTTGTTGAAATGATCACTGGTGGATTTCAACGGAAAAGAGTCACAGGAGGAGTCTTTCTAGACGTCGCTAAGGCCTTCGACCGTGTATGGCTGGATGCCCTTATATACAAATTACACTGTCTGGGTCTCCCAGGCTACATCATTAACATAATTAAATCCTACCTGACCGGTAGACACTTTGTCGTTCACGTATTAGGCACACATTCAACAGCCAGACCCATAAAGGCTGGAGTCCCCCAGGGGTCTCTTTTGGGCCCCACATTATTCAACATATACGTGAACGACATCCCCACCACACCTGACACGACACTCGCAATGTATGCTGATGACACTGCGATCCTCACACAAAGTGCATTTATTGGTTCAGCAATTCAACGATTACAAAACCACTTACAATTACTAGAGACTTGGCTAGTGAAGTGGAAAATCAAGATAAACGTTGATAAAACGGCAGCCATCCTGTTCACCAAAAAAGTGAAAACTCCTAAAAATTTACAGTTATATGGAGAGACCATCCCCTGGGCCAAGCAAGTCCCTTATCTTGGGGTGATCCTCAACAAAAGGTTATCATGGAACCCACACATTACAAGTAGTCTTAAAAAGTTTCGAGTACGTCAAAAAATACTTTACCCCTTAATTTCTCGAAACTCCGTTCTATCTATAGATAATAAGTTACTTATTTATAAATCCTTGTTGCGTTCTATTATTTGTTATGCTTGCCCTGTGTGAGCGTACTCTTGTAAGTCTATTCGCAAAAAACTACAAACAGCGCAGAACAGTGTTCTACGCCAAATAGTATGCGCCCCATGGTACATTAGAAATCAGCGCTTGCATGACGAAATTAAAATGGAATATATTAAAAGTTATTGTTGCCGTCTGGCACGTAAGTTTTTTGAAGGTCTGGGGGATCTTAACAATCCCACCATGACCATTTATGACTATGATGTCAATGATATTGTCAATGTTAGACGCCCTCGGGCTATCTTAAATGTTAATCTTGATTAATGCCTATTATTTTGTTGTAATGACTTGTACGACAATTCTGTTGCATTATTGTATTTTGTATTTATCAAGTGTTATTTGCATTGTATTCCTCTCCTGTTCTACATTTTTATACATTTAATCGGATTGAGTGCACCTCTGTATTCGCATGTTACCTAACATCATGATTTTTTTTTTCTTTTCGGATATAATTAGTGTGTCACCAGGTCAGCGGCCTTCTCTTTCTAAACAGGCATTTTCGGTTTTTTCGTGGGATTTTGAATGGCTTTATTTACTTTTAAATTTTACTTTTCATAGAAATATTGTTACGAATTTCACATTTATTTGGGTATTTATTTAGAATTGTAATTAAAATTCCTTCTTATTTCCCCGTGCAACGCAGACGATTTTTGAAGAGAAAACTACGTCAAAAAAAATTAAATAAAAGAGCGCGTGCATTTAATGCTTAATAAATAAATATCTCGTAATTACTGCTGCCATCCAGAAAACTCTAGAAAAATCGTGATTGTTGTACTGATAATTAAAAAGCTTATAAAAGCCGAGTTGATACAGCTCATCTCAGTAGTTGTAGCTGTAGAAAGCGAACTGCTGTTTGTTTACTGAATGCTGCGTTGATTGTAGCGATTTCGCTGTCAGATAGAATTATTTTATCTGTTTTTAACAGAGTTTTTGGTAATCGTTTGAGAGATTGTGCGAAGATCTGTGAAGAAATATTTCAGCATTTTAATTTATTTCTTGGGGAAAGAACAAATTTTTGTTAACTTTTTACGACTTGTGCATTCAATATATAACGAACCCGTATGCACGTAACAACATGTAAAGAAGAAAGTCTGTTTAATAACTCAGTTACTACTACAGCTATCGTCACCAAACTTTCTACAGTTCTTTTCTGGGTCCTGTAAAAGATCCAGCGTCCACGTTTTTCGAAAAACAGTAGCTAAAATCAGAGATATTAAATAAAAACTCTGAAAAACGAAAATTTTCGCCCTCATTTTCCCCAATGGCAACAGTCTCGCAAGTTGGAGATGAAAATCTGTTTTATTTCAAAAAGTTGTTGTCACTTCAAATCCTAGAGTTTGTTAATAAAAAATTTCCAAGTTTTACGACGAAATAAAAATAGTATTGCCAGGCATTAAATACACTACTCCCGATTCCAAAATTCGTGGGATGCCAATTCGATTATTCCACTCTTCGTACGACTTTAGTCAACTGAAATATTAATTAAAAACTTTAAAAGCGCTAATTTTTTCCACTCATTTTTCCAAGTGGCAGCAGTCTCGCGAGTTGGAGATAAAAATGCTTTATTTCGGTGAAACATTCGAAGGAACTTGAGTTTAACGACCATCTGTTTAGAAAGACGACAATCATTGCGTGCCATTGTTGCTGATGTAATGAGAAAGAATTAGTTTACCTTTCTATCGAAACTTTTTATGTGGGTTCCATATCGCATCAGACTGAAAAATGCATGACTGTGATTCGCATTTTTTGCATCCTTTTTAGAGAATGATTATAGCGGGATCGTTCTTTCTGTTGCTAGATGCACTACTCTCAATCTAACTTAACTGGCATCGGGTGCTTGCGCTAAAAATTAAACGTAGATAATACATAAAGATGCATTTAGTAGAATCCTAATTAATCTAACTCGGACCAATTCGGATTTCAATGAAGAGATTACAACTTCTATGGTAAAAAATAAATGAACACTGCTTGCTCTAAACGCCTAACGGTTACCGTAGAAATTATATTCACTGATTGGTTAGTTATCACTTCTGATACTATTCAAGTATTAAACATACGATTAAACTCAAAATAAAATTTAAGAAAAACAAAAATAAATAAATAAATAAAAATCTGAAAGGTTTCACATTTTAAATTACGTCCATCCAACGTTTTTTTAACATTTTGTGAGTTACCTTTATTTATTAAATATCATGTTCGTCGCACTTAAACCATGAAATTCACTTCAAGAGCAATATCGCAAAATAATTTTAAAATGAGCACGTCTTTAGAATTTCCGATGCAGTCTTGCGCGCTGGAGATAAAAATGTTTTTTCTGTACAACGTTGCCATTACTCGCTTTGAAATTCTTGAGTTTGTTAATTAAAAAATTCGCTAAATTTTTACAAAATATGAAATCGATAACAAAACGAATTTCAAATTTGGTCTTCCAGATGCCCATATTCGCAGGAGGATTACGTTATTCAAAATTGGATGGCTCTAGGTACCGTTGTTTTATCACAATGCGAGAAACATATATCCATTTATGCAGTTTCTTCATTATTTAATTTCTTTAAATATAATACAAGGCGATAATATTTGGTGGCAATAATTTGAAAACGCAAAGCCAGAGCAAGATTGCTACAAAGATTGCTACAAAGATTTTTAAATTTTGGCATAAAAATTAAGAAAAATTAATAGTCCTTCTAGCGAATTACCCCTTTTGACTAATAAATAAATAAATAAATAAATAAAGAATTCGTAAAGGGCTCATATTTTAACCTTCGCCCAAAAGGGTTTGTTAAGGTTTTTCTACGCTCTCGCTGAGCTTGCTGTCTACTGGTCTATTGTAGCTCTCACTCCTGCTAATACATTTCTTTTTGCCCTTTTAGCTTTATAATTAAGCATCATTTTCTTCGCACTTATGCCCTATACAATTTAGCAGCATAATTCAAAAATCTTAAAAATAACATGTGTTTAGAATTACCGATGATTTGTTAAGAATTGGCCTATATTTCTCTATTTTTTTCAGTCTTTTCTCAGATCATCAGATCAGTGTCCGGTTTTCTTAGTAAGATGGCTTGCAGAACCTTTTTTTGTCTCTTCAGTATTAAAGATTTGTGCACTAAATTTATTAATTAAATATTATGCTGTTTGCGATTAAATTAAATAAAAACAATTTTAATCCATTTCCTTTAATACATCCTTCACACCAAATTCATGAATTCCCAACATTCATTATTCAAGCCATTACATTTAATTTTTAAGCTATTCAAATAAGAATTGGATGATAAAAATTAGATATGGTATTATTGTAGCATAAATTAGTCGCACGTGGAAATTTTTTCATTCATTTAATAGGGAGTAGGTTTAATTATTTAAGACTCAAAGATGCATTTCCGTATTTTCTTCATTGAATCACTTGCAATCAGAAATTAAAATAACTAATACCCAAACCTGAAATAACAAAATTCGCTTTCGCTTATTTGATTATGGTAAAGCACATGATAGCTGTCTGCTTTAACAGCATTGATGCCTTCGTGAAGGACGTTTTAAAGGAAACTGGCTCTATTCAAAATACACATGGGAAAAACAATTAATGAAAACCAACCATCCAGCTAGCCCGTTCGCTAGAGTTCGAACTACCAGCGTTCCGAAATCTTACCGCTCGGTCGCTGGTAGGCATGTAAATTTTATATTCTGCCAAGACTTTTAAGTTTGGGCCATGAAAACAACAGCACCTGATTTCAGAGGTTAATATTTTTATATGAAATAAATTTTTCTCAATATTTTTATGCTTGAGGTAAGTTTCTATAAAAGTCAGTTATAAAATAGAGAATTATTTTTTCTTTTGTACAAGTGTAAATAGCGTTATTCAATATCTTACATTCCCCATTCAAGTATTTTATAAATAATAGAATAGAATATACTTTCAAGAATAGAATAGAATAGAATATACTTTAAATAATATAATATACTTTTCACGACGTTTTATGTATAAAAGAAAGATTGAATAATATAACAGATTTAAGAATTGTGCCTAATGATAAAAATATTGGTGGTTTGCTTTTTTAAAAAAGTTATAATCAACGTAAATAAAATTTGATACAGAAACTACACGACTTCCTTTGTTCATAATATTAAATTATACGCATTTTTGCTGCATCTCGTTTAAACTTATTTCCTCGAATTTTATTAGAGATAGATTTCCCATTCAATTAATTCAGTTCTCACTTCGCGGTAAGGCAAAAATGCATAAAACCTCAAAATATCTTCATTAAAAATTGAAAGATAATGAAAACCATAAAACACAAAAAGAACAATTAAAAATAATTAAATAGAGTTAAAACAATTAAAAAACAATTTTTTAATTAAATTTAAAATTTCAATTAAAATTAGTTCAGTACGCAAAAACAAGAAATTCGGCCAGCAGGCAACAAAATAGATTTTTCGGTGCACAAAACTAAAAGTTTCCTTTTGGTGCCAATCGGCAAAAAGCCGCAGGAGGTGCAGGAAAACTTAATTCACTATTCTGCTAAGTTTCAAATGTAAAATGTGGCTGCTTTGGTCAAAAAAAGACTTAGTGGCATTTAAACAACTTTTAAATTGTTGATAATTCTACAAATATTGCATGCAGATTAGCTAAAGCCGTAAAAACCTTAGCCGGAAGATAAGAACAACATAATCCAATCTCTTTTAGAGTAAAAAATGCACAATTTACCAACATATAAGAATAAAAAACCTGATCTCACTGAGCCGAGTAACAGAGTGAGTATATATATATATATATATATATTCATATACTTTTGGTGTGGCCTATTGCAACCTAAAAGGAAGGTGCATAACTACACGTTATAGCAGTACTATATACAAAATTTTAAAGTTCTGAGACTACTCGTTTTTGGGTTATGTGAGATACACACATGAGTAACAGACGCTACGAAAAAACCTCTTCTGAGTCATTATAAATCAGTTTTATTATTCGTTTGGGAAAAAAGAGTCCTTTATCCTGTCTTTATGTACAGACGTCATGCAAATACATCCTTAAATTTCATTCGATAGCGGTTAAAATAGATATTTTCTTTGAAATATGGTACCCGGAATTTTTTGTGATTACAATACTTCCTTCACTTAACAAAGATGTAAAGAAGAATTCTGGTTGATTGTAAATGTTTAAAGTTTTGAACAAAACGCTTCTTTTCTTAACAAGAAATAATATTTGATATTTTCCCCCACATAAATTTATTTTAATTAACAAAGTGAAAATGGTATTCAATCTTTTTTTCCAAAATTTTTTTTAAAATTTTAAATACATGATATTGTATTGCTAGTCTTCAGAATTCATACACCTATTCAAACACTTCCTAATTAATTAAATTTCCTAGTAAGAAAAATTATGCACATCTATGAAAGTTTCGACAGCTAATAAGAACATTTGAAGAACTAACAGAAATTTACTAATTTTTTTTCGCGTTTCATCTTGTTTGAATGCTAAAAAATAAATGGAGCCAAGAATAATGAAAAATTAAAAAGAAATTTATTTGGATTAACAAGATTTCTAAACTGAAAGCAGAAAATCTTTTTTCTGTCGTTAAAATTTCATTTATTTGAGCTTAAAAATTAAGTTTTTAAAAGCTTTGTTAAATTAAATTAATATCATTACAATTTTTTCTCATAACACATTAGAAAATATCAGTTCAGTTAACAGTTTATTGATTAACAAAATTATCTTCCTAATTAAATTAGAAGTTGAAACGTCGGGTAAAATTAACCGAGTTTAGGAAATCGTTTTTCTTCTCCGCTATCGTAAAAATTATTAAGAAAGTATGCTTAGATTTTGTAAATAATAAATTTCTTTTATATGTTTATATCTGCAACAATTGAAAAATTTTGCATTTGGGATTTTTGCTAAAACATTAAGTAAATCCACCGTTAAGTTTTCTAATAAAAATATTTCTATTAAAATAGAATAATGCTAAAAATAAGGAATAATACTGGAATTTTCGCTGACTGCAGCAGTTAAAAGTTTCTAAATTAACATTACAATATTTTTTAGCTTTAAATAATTTCTTCAGGAAAAAAGCCATGCTTATTAAGGAATTTTTATGCAAATCTTATCAGTTATTAAATTTTAAATTATTTTAAAGTAACTCATGTGTCAATACGGTTAAAAGTATAGAAGCGCAATTAATTATAACGATAATTTTTGACAGGCGTAGAAGTAAAACAAACGTTTACTCAGCCTAACTGCAATGAATTAACTTTTTTCTAGCTAGAAGCTGATGTAATGATTTTCTACTGATGGGCGATGAAGGAAATTAATGAAAATTTGATTTTCTACTGGTGAATGATGAAAGAAAATAAGAATATTGATGGAAAGTATTTAATTACGCGTCTGTACCACAATTTCTCCATTTTGTGCTTCACACTATTGTACTAAATAGCTATCCAGTATCTCATCCTTTCTCCAACAAGCATCCAAGCGGCTTTACCAGCTTCTAAATATGAAAATATTGGGTACTTACGTATTATCATAGCCATCTCAGTACAAGTCGCTAAGCTCTGGAAAAGCTACGCATAAGTGTTTTAGAAAACCATATCGACTGTATGTTGCAATCCGAAAATGAACCGAATCACCTTTTTAGTCTGTAAAAAATAGCCAAACTGCGCTACGGTGTTTGCGCTAATACGTAAATACCCAATATTTTTCATCCATAATGCAATTTATTTTTCTTTTACCTTTCCGATGATAATGGTACAATGCTTATATAGGTAGATTTCTGTTACTGGGACCGGACTCGTCCCGATAACAGAAATCAAGAAGTTCGTTTATACAAAAATAAAAGTTAGTTACAATTTAAATAAAAATTTTTTAAAAAATCTGAAAGCTTTCAGATTTCACATTACGTCCAAAGGGGCGTTTTTTAATGTTTTGTGTGTTACCTTTTTTATGAAATCACGTTCTTTGCATTCAAACCATAAAATTCAATTCAACAGCAATATCGCAAAATAATTTTAAAATAAGCATATCTTTAGAATTTCCAATACACAGTTCTGTGAGCTGGAGATAAAAAGGTTTTTTTTCCGTAGAGTGCTGCCATTGCTCGTTTTTAAATCGTTGAGCTTGTAAATAAAAAATTCATTAAAGTGTAACAAAATATGAAATCGATAATAAAAAAATTCCAAATTAGGGCTTCGAGATGCCCGTATTCGGTGGAAGATTACGTTATTGAAAATTTGATGGCTCTAGGTACCGTTGTTTTATCACAATGCGAGAAACATTTTTTATTTATACAGATTCTTCATTATTTAATTTCTTTAAATATAATACAGGACTGTAATATTTGGTGGCAACAATTTGCAAAGCGTAACGAACATTTATAGGAAAACAGCGCAAAATGCCGTTTCGAAACTAATAGCCTTTCTGGGCTACCGCCTCTTTTGGGTTAATAAATTAAATTCACAGTAAATAAAAAAAATCTTATGTAGAACTAGAAATAAATTCAAAAAATAATCAATATAAACTATTAGCATAATTAATTATTACAGTTAAATATTATTTTAACATTAGAATAAATACATAAATATTATTAAGATGTTATAATCACTGTGATGTATTATGAAATATAATTGAAATAAAACTCATTTATAGACAGTATGCTATAATATTCACCTATAATATGAAAAAAGCAGCACAATTTAGAATTTTAAACAGAAATTTCCAAAAATTCATTTTAAAGTATTTTAGCATTTTTTACTTATTTACACCAATAAAAACATAAAAACTGTACGAGAAAAAGGTTTGTTTGAAATTTTCTATTAGTTCAGATTTAAAATACATTTTCTAGAAGTTATAGTTAGGAATTTCCTTACAGCATAGGAAAAGCTAAAAAAAATCCAGGCGTGAAAGCAAGCAACAGCTTTATAATTATTTGGAACATTTATTATGCTTAATAAATATGCTAATTTTTTTTCTCCGTTTCAAAAATAAAAATACGTAAAAATTCTAATTTGTGAAATGAGGCGCTACAACCAGCTTTTTCTTGACAATTATACGCGCTGCAATAGTCAACCATTGTTAAGTTTCTATAATCGTCCCTACTCCTCCGGATGTGGTCAAGGGGACAGCCGGGAATGCGTCAGACGAGGGAGAAAACCCATTTGAGTTGATCTATTTCTTATAAGGTCCATGGTTATGTTCTTCCACTAGAACTTTCTTTCCTAATGTAATACAAAGCCTTTGTTCTATGGCTTGGTTATGATGGCATCAAAGATATGCTTGCTTGAAAATTCTTTTCTACTTTTTTTTTTGTATTTGAAGCATTTGAAGAATATGAATTATTACAAACCTCATATTTCTTCAATAGTTTCCTACTAATAATTTGTATGAAATTTTCTTCAGTATTATTCCGTCTAGTTTATCGTACATCTTAAATGATATCGTTAAGCCATGTTCTTTAGCTTCGATGTTCTTTAAAAGATTCACCAGGCTTCGTTGTAATGAACGTGAGAAATAAAGAATTTTATTACAGAAATAAGATATATTATTGTTGTCTTAGAAGGACTACTATGTGCCCTATAATTGCATTCTTCAGTAAAACGAAAAGCTTAGAAAAATGCTGACTTAAATTATATTTCAGCTAGCATCGGTATTACAAACAGATACCTGAAAACAGAATAATTTAGCAAAAATAATATAAATATAATTCACAAGATCTGAAGAAGTGAAGTAATCTGAGCCTTCTTTTAATCCGTATTTAATTGTTGAACGTTGTTACCATATTTGAACCATATTATTTGTTAAGGTGCTTTTATGCACTGAAAAGTAAAATGATGCATCTGTTCTGTGCTTTCACGGCACCATATTTTGCTAGATATTACTTTTTTTATAAAACTTGACACGGTGTCAAATACGTTAAATAAACTCCTCAGCAATTAGTTAAATATCTTAAATAATAAAGATACCATTGAAAAAGTGAGGGTACCTGAAATCCGGAAACACATACTGAAGCATATCGTGTAACCATTAAATAAATGAACCAATTGCAATCACAAGGATATCTCTCTATATATATTGTTACGAATTTCACATTTATTTGGCTATTTATTTAGAATTGTAATTGAAATTCCTTTTTTTATTTCCCCGTGCAACGCAGACGATTTTTGAAGAGAAAGCTACGTCGAAAAAAAAAATAAAAGTAAAAGAGCGCGTGCATTTAATGCTTAATAAATAAATATCTCGTAATTACTGTTGCCATCCAGAAAAATCTAGAAATATCGTGATTGTTCTACTGATAATTAAAAAGCTTATAAAAGCCGAGTTGAAACACCTCATCTCAGTTGTTGTTGTTGTTGCTGTTATACTTGTAGCTGTAAAAAGCGAACTGCTGTTTGTTTACTTAATGCTGTATTGATTGTAGCGATTTCACTGTGAGATAGAATTATTTTATCAGTTTTAAACTGAGTTTTTGCTAATCGTTTGAAATATTGTGATATTGTGCGAAGATCTGTGAAGAAATATTTCAGCATTTTAATTTATTTCTTGTGGAAAGAATAAATTTTTGTTAACTTTTTAACAACTTGTGTATTGAATATATAACGAACCCGTACGCACATAACAATATTTATAGTATAAAGAAGAATGTCTGTGTGTTTGTTCGCGGTTAATTCAGTCACTACTATAGCTATCGTCACCAAACTTTCTACAATTCTTTTCTGGGTCCTGGAAAATCTTGCGTCCACTTTTTTCACAAAAAATAGCTAAAATCAGAGACATTAATTAAAAACGCTGAAAACGTTCATTTTCGCCCTCATTTTTCCGAGTGGAAACAGTCCTGCAGGCTGGAGACAAAAATCTGCTTTATTTCGAGAAGTGTTAATTAATAAGGAAAATTTAACTGATTTTTTAAATTGTTGGATGAAAAATTATATTTGGAATTCTTTTCAAAATTTCCACTGATTATCCTTGCATTCGTAAATCATAATTTCATATTTCTGTTTCATATAATCGAATAAACTTTTTATAATAAAAGTATTACCAGGAAAATCATTAAGAAGACAGCCGTTAGAAACTTTAAGAAATGGTGAAACTATTGCAATTTTGAACTTAAGGAAACCCAAGCTATTTTTCTTCTTCTTTTTCAAACAAGAGGCACAAAGTGATTATTAGAGTAAACATTTTCTCAAAAATGAGTAATTTATCGATAAATTCTGAACTTCCTTTGTAGATTAAAACTTAGTTTCCTGGAAAAAATCCTTTCACAGCATCAAGAGTAGACAATAGAGAATGTGAATTATTAAAAAGGGTCATTTCTT
>KK119009.1:18083-114021 GCA_000611955.2 Stegodyphus mimosarum
TCCTTCTTTGAAATGTTTTACACTTTCAGATAACTCAAAAATTAAAATGAAATAATGGAAACTGAAAATTATGGAGATAAAAACGAAGGCAGTTTTCATGAGCTATTTTTCATGAGAAATTATTCCAGTCAGGAAATAGGAATACATTTTCCATTAAAGTATTTCAGAATTGTGCTTGTACTTATAAATGAAATTGGAGTGCATGATTAGTTATTTATTGAAATTCAAGATTCACGGTTTTCTTAATTGATTCTGTCCTTCATAAATTATTATTTAACGGAAATAATTAAGAAATCAAGATTTCTGAAGTACATATTAACACAATTTGGAATTCTACTTCCTTCCAAACATAATTAGCTACAACAGGAGAAGAAGGATCCTTCGTAAAACGGAATAACTACTAATTTCGATTAAAATAAAATATAAGCTCTGCAGCTATTCCCAGCATTCTTAAAATTTACCATTCGCAGAATAAAAAATTAATACGACTGCCATACCTTTCGCAAATTCCCTTCGCTTAAATGATACTGTTTGCCACTAAAATAGATAAAATTAAATTTAAAAAAAAAACTGAAAGCTTTCAGATTTTATATTACAACAAAGGGGAGTTTTTTAACGTCTTTTTGTGTGATATTTATTAAACTTCATGTTCTTCGCACTTAAACCATAAAATTCAATTCAACAGCAATACCACAAAATATTTTAAAAGCGCATATCTTTTAAAATTTTCGATACACAATCTCGCGGGTTGGAGATACATTTTCCCCCGTACTGTTGCCATTGCTAGGTTTGAAATCGTTGAGTTTCTTAATCAAAAATTCGTTAAAGGTTTACAAAATATGAACTAGATAATAAAAGAAATTCCAAATTCCAAATTTGGGCTTCTAGATCCTTAAATTCGAGTGGAGGACTATGTTATTCAAATTTAAAGTCTCTAGGTATCGTTGTTTTTTCACGGTGCTAGAAACACACATACATTCACTCAAATTCCTCATTATTTAATTTCTTTAAATATAATGCAGGGCTCTATAACATTTTGTGGCAACTATTTGAAGTGAAATATCGTTTTATAGTGGACGACACAGAATTCCAAAACGAAATTCATAGCCCTTCTCGGCAAATTGCTATTTTAATCTAAAATATGGAAACAAATCATTGGTGAATCAAAACAGACAAAATTATCATTAATATTAAAAATTACCAAATTAGGCAATAGATTATGTCCATCTTCATCATAAAAATTATTTACATTTATTATCTTTATATAAAACTTCAGCAAGGACAAATAGGTTCATTTTTTACTTGGAATTTTTACTTGGTTATTTTTACAAATAGGGTCATTTTCATTTTCTTAGTAAAGAAGTATTGTAATTGCGAAAAATTTCAGATTTCAACGGAAATATACATTTTCATTATTTTTTTGCATAGTACTTGTACGTTCGAAGAGAATAAAGGAATATTTATTCCGAAGCGGATTGTAATATTGATTTTAAATGGATTTTAGTGACGTATGTACGTATGTATCTCGTATAACTCAAAAACCATTAGCAGTAGAACGTTGAAATTTTTTATACGGACTGCTATAACGTCTAGTTGGGAACATTCTTCTTTTCATGCAGTTAGAAATATGACATATATATATATAAATCAAAATGAAATTCGGAACGAAAATGAATAAAATTTTCTTCTGTCTATATGAAAGTCTAACATTTTTTCTCCTGGTAAAAGTTACCAATTCGAATAAACTCAAATTAATGAAACTTTCAAAAATGGAATCTTTAAATTAAAATTACTTTGCAAAAAGAGAAACCTTTTTAACTAGGACAGTATACATAATAAAAGAAATAATTTTATACTAATCTCCTCTGTTTAATGCTTCAAACACAACGTGTCGAGGGAAAATTGTTTTGAATGCCTTAAACCAAGTTGACTAATGAGTTCCGAATACATGTTTCGTTCCTCTGAATCATTTTGATTTTTCAAACTTTCATTAATTTTCGTATATTCAGATTGGTAACTTTTACCTGTAGAAAAAAGGTTAGACCTTCATACAGAAAGAAGAGAATTTTATTCATTTTCTTTCCGACTTTCATTTTGATTTTTATAATTTTAAGTCTAGCAGCACATGCGCAGATTCAGCTCTTTGGTTTTTTAACTGTTAATTTTTTAAAACTTCATTAAGAGTCATTCATTCATTGTCAAGAGTGTATATATATGTATAAAATGTATATACTATATGATATATGGTAAATATATATATATATATAATCCCACCCGCTTACTCGGTCTTCATTTTCACAGTCTAGTCCTTGATATATACTGCCAATTACAGATGTGTTTTAAATGATGAAAATATTAATTTTTCTGCAATTTCAAATTTGAAAAATTTAATTTTGGATAAGTAACCGCATTAAAATCTAACTTTTAATGCGGTCTCTCGCAACTTATACATATATTTTGGAAAGTTTTATACTCATTATGAAAAAAATAAAAGACCAAGAAGTTTGACTGCTGTACGAGAAAAATTGATTGAGATATTTAATTTCAAAATTTGCACTTTTTGATGATATTTTCAACTTGCCTTGAGGTATCGGTTAATTACGTTTGAACGATTCGAGGAAATAATTTGAATGAAATGCAGGAAATGGTGTGCATAAAAAGCGTATAAAGAAGTTATGTGTTGTCCACATCAGATTTTGTTTCCGAATTACTATAATCGGAAAAATGTTTTGGCCTACATGAAAAAATGTTTCTAGTTCTATCAAATAAGAAAGGAATTATATTCTATTGAATAATTTTAATAAATATTTTGAAGAATATTGCAAGATAAACGTTCTCATGTCTCAGAAAACTCTGTTTGACATGCTACAAAACTGTAAGAAATATTTTCTCTTAGCAACTTAAACTCCATATCCGTCATCAGTGATGGATTATATTGTTACGAATTTCAAATTTATTTGGCTATTTATTTAGAATTGTAATTAGATTTGCTTCATGTTGCCTTAGCAACGCAGACGATTTTTGAAGAGCAAGCTACGTCAAAAAAAAATAACAATAAAAATAAAAGAGCGCGTGCATTTAATGCTTAATAAATTAATCTCGTAATTACTGTTGCCATCCAGAAAAGTCTAGAAAAATCGAGATTGTTCTACTGATAATTAAAAAGCTTATAAAAGCCGAGGTGAAACAGCTCATCTCAGTTAGTTGTTGTTGTTGTTGTTATACTTGTAGCTGTAAAAAGCGAACTGCTGTTTGTTTACTTAATGCTGTATTGATTGTAGCGATTTCGCTGTGAGATAGAACTATTTTATCTGTTTTGAATTGAGTTTTTGCTAAACGTTTGAGATATTGTGATATTGTGCGAAGATCTGTGAAGAAATATTTCAGCATTTTAATTTATTTGTTGTGGAAGAATAAATTTTTGTTAACTTTTTAACGACTTGTGCATTCAATATATAACGAACCCGTACGCACGTAACAATATTTGGTGTCAGAAGTGGGATTTGAATGCCATTCACGAGAGCAATGGAAGAACAATTGAGACAGCTTGTCACTGCTTTTGCTGCATTCCAAGAAAAGATGGAAGGGGCCGTCAACTCCGTTAAAGAGGAGATGAAAGGTGGTCAAGAATCAGTTAAGGAAGAAATGAAGGCTGTTCAAGAAAAGATTGAAGCAGGTCAAGAGGAAATGAAAAGAGAAATTACCAGCGTAATAGAAAATAAATTCGAGGCCATGGAAGGCAGAATCGACGCTGTTGAAAATAAAGTTGAACACATTGAAGGAAGAGTTTCTGCTGTGGAGCAACAAATTGATGACAAGATTTCTGCGGTTGCGAAAGAAGTTGATACTTTAAAGAAATTCGTAGCGACGGCAGGAAGCAATTCGGATACTTTTAAATTCCTAGCCATGCCTGCGCATCCTTCTCTGAAGCTATCGACATATGATGGGAAGACCTCCTGGCAAGTGTATAAGACACAATTTTCTATAGTTGCGGAAGCAAATGGATGGGATTCCCAAGCTAAGGCCTGTCACCTTGCGGCTTCTCTGAGAGCAGACGCAGCGGACATCCTTCAGACTCTTCCCGAAAACAAAAGGCTAGATTTCGAAGCTCTGTCCGGCGCATTGGAGCTGCGTTTTGGAGAGAAGTGTTTAAAAGATTATAGCAGGCTTCAGTTAAAATCCCGTCAACAGAAGCCTACGGAAACACTCCAGGAGCTCGCCACGGATGTTGAAAGGCTGTCCCACCTCGCCTTTTCGGAGTGCCCGACAGAAACAAGAGAAATCCTGTCCCTGCAATACTTCATCGACGGCATCCGGGATCCTGAAATACAGAAAGCACTGCGAATGGCTGATGTGAAGGACTTAAAAAGTGCTCTGGTGTACGCCATGAAATTCGAGGCAGCACAGCAAGCCACTCGTAGAGACCGCCACCCAATCAGAGCTGCTCACATACAAGAACCAGTGGATCCAATGACTGCTCGCCTAGACGATTTAACCAGAAAGGTGAATGCTTTGACACGGAATACTGGTGACAAGAAACCGTTCGTAAAGTGCTGGAACTGCGGTGCTGAAGGGCACATTCGAAGAAACTGCAGAACACCCCAGGGCACGGATGTTAAGACCGCGCCTCTCAAGAAGGAGGGAAACTAATTCGTGGCCATCTCGCGGGGCGGAGGTTGCCAGATAATGAAAAGCCCCAGTTTAAAGCGCTTCAGATTTCTGCAGTGAGTGGCGGCAATAACGGAATTTTCATCATGGGACAAATCAATGGAATTCCTTGTAACATGACGATCGACACGGGAGCCAATGTTACCATCATTCGAAAAGATTTGGCTCAACAACTCGAAGGTAAACTTATCTGGACGCCGCCCTGCGTTACCCTCCAGACTGTGTCCGGCGAGAAGATCAATATAGAAGGGAAATTAAACGTTAACATCACCTTTGGAAGTGCCGCTTACCATCACACGGCCTATGTAGCAGAAATTACGGACCCTTGCATACTCGGATTGGACTTTTTAAGAAAATACAATTTTTCCTTGGACTTTAAAAATAACGAACTGCATTCTGCCTCTGAGGACATAACTTTATTCGGAATTAATGATGAAGGAGTGAAATCTATCCACAAAATCGTAGCTCAAGACGATATCACAATACCGGCAAGAACAGAAATGTTACTTCCTGGATCCATAGCCGAAAACAGAAAGTTCCGCTACGGCGTGATGGAATATCTCAAGAATTGTAATAGCCCTAAAGGAGTATTAATAGCCTCAGCACTCGTCGACCTATCGGGGACCGTTATCCCGGTGAGAGTTGCCAATGTAACTGATAAGGCGAGAGTTATTAAGAAAGGTGAAGTGGTTGCAGAATGTACTCCAGTAACCAGCCTTGAAAGAAAAAGTAACATCTCAAAACCCGCGTCTTCCGACAACATTATATCGGAGTTACTGCAGAATGCGCAATTAAACGATGAAGAAAAGAATGCTGCCGAGCGTGTTATTAAAGATCTTCAAGATGTTTTCTCCCGTTCGTCTTCTGACGTTGGTCGAACCAGTTTGACTCAACATAGAATCGATACTGGTGACCATCCACCAATCAAGCAACATCCAAGACGTCTGCCGATTGCGAAACAGGAAGAGGTACGAGCACTTTTAAAGGACATGCAAGAAAGCAATGTCATCGAGCCTTCAGCAAGTCCCTGGGCATCTCCCATCGTCCTGGTGAGGAAGAAAGACGGATCAACCAGATTTTGCGTTGATTATCGCCGGTTGAACGAGGTTACGAAGAAAGACAGTTACCCTCTTCCTAGAATTGATGACATTCTGGACACTCTTTCTGGAAGCAAGTGGTTCTCGACACTTGATTTAAAGAGTGGATATTGGCAGGTAGAAATACATCCTGATGACCGAGAAAAGACGGCATTTACTACAGGACAAGGACTTTGGCAGTTCAAGGTGATGCCGTTTGGGCTATGTAATGCGCCGGCTACATTCGAACGTCTAATGGAGACTGTTTTAAAAGGTCTTTCATACGAAGCCTGTCTGATATACCTGGATGACATCATCATCGTCGGGAATAGTTTCGAAGAACATTTGGAAAATCTTAGAAAGGTGCTTCGGAAACTGAAAGAAGCCAATCTGAAGTTGAGTCCCGCTAAATGCAAATTATTCAGACAGGAAGTCGCTTATCTCGGACATGTCATCTCTGCTGAAGGTGTGCGCACGGATTCTGAAAAAGTGTCAGCAGTTAAAGACTGGAGACGTCCCGAAAATGTCCACCAGCTGAGAAGCTTTCTAGGACTTTGCACCTACTATAGGAGATTCGTGAAGGATTTTTCTTCCATCGCAAGACCCCTTCACAAGCTGACAGAGAGCAAGCAAAAGTTCGTGTGGACAAAAGAATGTGAGAATGCATTTAAGAACCTGAAGGAAGCCTTAACATCTGCTCCAATCCTGACGTATCCTCAGCTCGACAGACCATTTATTCTCGACACGGATGCGAGTAATGAAAGTGTCGGCGCTGTTCTGTCCCAAGAAATAGAGGGCCAAGAACGTGTAGTAGCTTACTGGAGCAAGTGCCTATCTAAACCGGAGAGGAATTACTGTGTCACCAGGAAAGAGTTGCTCGCCATAGTCAAAGCCGTAGAACATTTCCATCATTATCTGTACGGCAGAAAATTCCTGCTCCGCACAGATCATGCATCATTGGCCTGGCTTTTAAATTTCAAGAATCCTGAGGGTCAGATAGCCAGGTGGATACAGAGACTCCAGGAATATGACATCACTATCCGTCATCGCAAGGGACAGTCGCACGGAAACGCTGACGCCTTGTCTAGAAGACCTTGCCCAGAAAACTGCCGATATTGTTCCAGGGTCGAAGCTAAATACCAACTGGTTAATGCAGTCGCACGGCAAATTACAGCATCAACATTGGCTGATCCAGATCCATGGACTGACAAGGAAATCAGGAAAGACCAGCTACAAGACCGTGATATTAAACCCATAATTGAGTTAATGGAGACCTCAAACAGAAAACCTACTTGGCAGGATATTTCGAGCTATAGTCCCACTACAAAACAATATTGGGCTCTCTGGGACTCACTCCATATTCGAAACGGCGTCTTGTACCGAAAATTCGAATCGGATGATGGAAAAACTTTCCGATGGCAGCTGGTACTCCCAAGATCCCGAATCCCGGACGTCCTTAAAGAACTACATAGCAGCCCTGCAGGAGGTCACTTCGGAATAATGAAGACCTTGCAGAGAGTTCGGGAGCGTTTCTACTGGAATAATGCAAAGGATGACGTGCAAAAGTGGTGCCGAACTTGCGATGCCTGTGTAAGTCGGAAAGGACCGAAGAAACGCAGCCGGGGGAAGCTGCAACGTTACAATGTAGGAGCACCTTTTGAACGTATCGCCTTTGACATCTTAGGACCTCTGCCACGAACTGCTGATGGCAACAAATACATCCTCGTTGCCATTGATTACTTCACCAAGTGGCCTGAAGCGTATCCTATTCCTGATCAAGAGGCTGTCACAGTAGCAGAGATGATGATACAGCACTGGATTTCCAGATTCGGAGTGCCTCTTCAGTTACATTCCGATCAGGGAAGGAATTTTACCTCGGCTGTAGTCAAGGAACTCTGCAAGCTACTCGGCATTGACAAAACCCAAACGACGCCTTTACATCCCCAGTCGGACGGTATGGTAGAGAGGTTTAATCGAACCATCCTCAATAACCTCTCATTAGTGGTTTCCAGAAACCAACAGGACTGGGACAAGAAGTTGCCACTATTTTTACTGGCTTACCGCAGTGCTGTCCACGAGACTACCGGCTATTCCCCATCTCAGATGCTCTTCGGTCGTGACCTTCGTCTGCCATGTGATCTTTTGTTTGGTCGCCCTCCAGATGCGCCTTCATCGCCTGAGGAATACATTCAAGACCTCCAGGCCCGGTTTGAAGTGATGCACAACTTTGCACGAGAGCGAGTCAACTTGGCGACGGAGAAGATGAAGACCCGCTACGACACGAGAGCTACTGGACATCGTTTCAACGAAGGAGACAAGGTGTGGTTATGGAATCCGACTCGTCGAAAAGGACTTTCTCCGAAACTACAATCACCTTGGGATGGTCCTTACACAGTCCTAAACAGGCTGAACGACGTCGTGGTTCGGATCCGTAAGTCATCGAACTCTAAACCTAAAGTCGTTCATTACGACAGGTTAGTTCATTACTATGGCCATAGTACGTAGTGTATATAGTTGTAAATAATAATGTACATAGTATAAGACCATGGTCCTATTTGTATTTAGTATTTGATTTGTATTTGTTAAGTATTAGTATTTGATAAGTATTTGTATTTAATAGCATTTGTATTTGATAGTATTTGTACTTAGTATTTGAATTGTATTTCGCGTTGGATAGAATTTAATTTGCTGAAAGTCACTTATTTTAATTATTGTTTATTTTGTTATTATAAAGTAATGTTTATTATAGCACTGATGCTTTAGTTGTAAGTTTGGCTTCCTGTCCAGGGATTGTACTGCCCGGGACGTGCAGTCCTTGGGAAGGGGGCAATGTTACGAATTTCACATTTATTTGGCTATTTATTTAGAATTGTAATTAGATTTGCTTCATGTTGCCTTAGCAACGCAGACGATTTTTGAAGAGAAAGCTACGTCGAAAAAAAAAAAAACAATAAAAATAAAAGAGCGCGTGCATTTAATGCTTAATAAATAAATATCTCGTAATTACTGTTGCCATCCAGAAAAATCTAGAAAAATCGTGATTGTTCTACTGATAATTAAAAAGCTTATAAAAGCCGAGGTGAAACACCTCATCTCAGTTAGTTAGTTAGTTGTTGTTGTTGCTGTTATACTTGTAGCTGTAAAAAGCGAACTGCTGTTTGTTTACTTAATGCTGTATTGATTGTAGCGATTTCGCTGTGAGATAGAACTATTTTATCTGTTTTGAACTGAGTTTTTGCTAAACGTTTGAGATATTGTGATATTGTGCGAAGATTTGTGAAGAAATATTTAAGCATTTTAATTTATTTCTTGTGGAAAGAATAAATTTTTGTTAACTTTTTTTACGACTTGTGCATTCAATATATAACGAACCCGTACGCACGTAACAATATGTTTTCTGGTTAAGTTGCATATGTTATCGTTGGCAATGGCCTTCTGTTTTGTTGGTTTGACAACAGTGAGCGACAACATAAAATTTCATAAATAACTATCTTATATTATAAACCTAGGAATAAAAAAAAAAAAACAGTAAACCGATCGTCTGCCAATAAACGGCAATGCTGCGCTTTTTATAAAGAATGCCTTTTCGAAATTGGCAACGACGAGAACTCTAAAGATGTAACTGTTAGTTATTTTTTGTGTGTGTATTGATGTAAAGTAAGGATTCTGAGCAAATTTTGAAGAGTACATTTTTTCGTAAGTGTTAATTTATTTTATTAGTTGAAACAGACATCGGAGCCACATAAATTTATCCCAAATAATAGAATGAAGAAGGTAAAATAAATACTAAAAAAAACGCCTTTGAAAGTGTCTTCCGATATTACATAATTAGGCTTAGCGAAAAGAATGATAGCTCTAAAACAAGCTTCAATTTAAAAGCGTAATTTTTATTTATTTTTTCAAAATGGCTATTTTAAGCGAAGGCTTGCATAGTTAATTTATTGCAAAGAAAAATGAGTTGAGTTTTACTATTTCGCCAAATTTAACGTTGCTCAATTATACAGCGTAATTGCTGAAAGAAAGATATAATTAAAAATTTACAAGGAATTTATTGAATGTAATTATCAGTGAGCGGGAGGAGAAAATTAAACTAGAAAAACCTAAGTGGGAGGTGGAAATTAAATTGAACATTGCACAGAGTGAATCTGAATTGAGAAAGCTAAAATTAGAAATTGAGGTTAAGCAAAATGCTGATTCTCTTGAAATTCTTAAAAATAACAAGAATAATGATTTACTAAAGCTAATAGCGTGATGGAAATAATGATATCAACATTTTAGCTATTTAAAGATATGTGTGTGATTTCCAAAGGAATACTGGGTCAAATTGCTATTAGGGCTATTCTCCCTTAAAGTTATAAATTTGTTAATAAGTGAACCTGACACGCTGGCATACAAAGTACTTCTACAAAGTACAAGAACAGTTCCAATAAAATTTTACAGTTCAAACGAAACAAAATTTAAGAAACCTCCGTATCTTGGCGTAAATTCGTTTTTCAGCTGAACAATTTCCTCGACGAATGGATACAAGGCTAAGAAGTATATCGATCTAAAAACACTTATAGTTACCGATCAGTTAAAATAAAAAGTGCAAAAGGATATACGTAAACGTTTGGCAAATATTTTACTCCAAATAAAAAGACAAATAAATTTGTAAATATACTGTAGATAAACATGACATAGCGATGAAGTTGTGGATTTTATACTGAAAACTGGTCCTCGCTCATTAGATTCTAATAATGTAGCATTAGTAGGCGTTTATGAAAACGAATTTGCCGCCCCTTACTTATTGATTGATGAATATAGGCGTTTATGAAAATGAATTTGCCCCCCCCCCCTTACTTATTGACTGATGAGTACAGTCTCCACTATTATTTATATTTTGAGTAATTTATGGAACGACACAGCTATTGGCAACGACGTAAGGTTAAATATTTCTATAAAGGAAGACTGATGCTTCAGAGCATTAATTATGACCACATTTGTAATCTCTACATATAATAAAACAAAGAGTCTGTGTGTGTGTGTGTGTGTGTGTGTGTGTGTGTCTTTCGTTCGTGTTGCGAGTAAGCTAATAGACCCAGGGCCACGAAATTTGGTATATAGGTGTATCTACACAAAGCCAGTGCACCTCGAAGCGATTTTTTCGAAATTCGAATTAGAATTTTTTTTATTTTATGTTTTGTGACCAAATCGCGTCATTTTGAGACATAATTGGCTACAGGAAAAGCGAGATTTCACTCTATACATTTCATTTTTACATCGTCGTGAAGCGTAGACACTTAGATATTTTACGAATTCGAAATAAATTTCGTATTTCAATAAATCGATTAAATACGAGTTTATTTAGGAAGGTGAGCTTAACACCTTTTCAGAGGAATTTTTTTAAAAAAGACTTATTTTAAAAAATGTGCCGTTTATTTTCCTTTGATTTTTGGACACGTTGAGCTTTAATCCTTTCGACTCCTTTTAAAAAAAGAATTTTGGAAAAATAATAATATTTTGTATTTTTTTTTAATTTTTTAAAATGAAGCTTCCGAATACACTTCTCGCATCTCAGATAATTTAAAATGTAGTTTTGACAACAATTTTCCTTTCTTATCGTTGTTGATAGATTTTTGATGAAATTGCATCATTTTGAATAGTTTCATTCTTTTAAAAATTTCGGTTTGGCAACAATTTTTCATCGTATTTCTTATGTTACTGCACCTCGAAGCAAGTTCGAAATTCGAATTAGATTTTTTTTTTATTATTTATGTTTTTTGACGAAATCGCGTCATTTTAAGACATAATGGGCTATAGCAAAACGAGATTTCACTCTATTGAACAGTTTAAGAAACTGAAAGTTTGTTTCTTTTTGCAAAGGTAAATTGTTTAATTAATGTATATATCTATATTTAAAAGGACGGGTCTTTCTGTGTGTGTAGATGCCCTTTCATTCGTACTGCGCGTTAGCTAATAGACCCATACTTATGAAATCTAGCACACAGGATGCATCTAGACAAGAGCCAGTGCACATCGATTTCTCAAAATTCGAATGAGGTTTTTTTTTTTTTTTTTTTTTTTTTTTATTAATGAAATAGTATCAAATTGATGATTTTCTCTCATTATATGAACAACAATGGCACGCAGCTATTGTTGCTGATATCAGAACTATTGCCAACCGGAAAAAGGAGGGCGATAATTTTGTGCAGTTTTTAAACTTAATGTTTGTCTTGGATACTGGACGTTTGTCTAGAGAAGGCAGCGGGAAGTTGGTTAATTTATTTATTAGGATAATTAATATTTGTATTAAGGGATATTGCTTATTTCATTGTATGCTTTTTATAGGTAATGCATTTTTAACTGAATTTTTTTCCGTTGTTGTTTGTTTCTTTTTCGATAAAATTGTTCTGCAGAGTAAAATTCTGTGCAGTTTTCAAATTTAATGTTTGGTGTTGTCTTTAGGCATTTTTCCGGTACACTTAAAAGCCAGACGAAGGCTGGCCGCGCAGCGGCTAGTAGTCAAAATAAAAATCAAACTAATTAGCGTTCCGACTGTTGACACAATGACGAGAGGGAAAAAAAATCTGCTAATGGCGGGTAAGTGCCCATTCAAAGCTGGCCACTCATAAGCCCCAAAATTCGTGGCCATTTATTGTGAGGCACCTAAAAGGCGGCCACCATTGCCTCCTAAGAAGGGACGGACATTTGAGCCCGGGTTCTTTGGTATCGCAGTAGACTCTTCTAACCACTATACCGACTGGATGGCGGAGGAACAAAAGTGATAAACTTTAACAAAATTCCAGATTTTTGAGGAATATTTCTTCTTTACGTTTGGAAAACAATCCGAAGC
This sequence comes from Stegodyphus mimosarum, assembly GCA_000611955.2. NCBI lineage: Eukaryota > Metazoa > Arthropoda > Arachnida > Araneae > Eresidae > Stegodyphus > Stegodyphus mimosarum. The sequence goes on from KK119009.1 coordinate 30,660, forward strand.
AGTTTACACGAAGTTTGAAAAAGGATGCTGAATTACCAAAAGGAAAAAGGAAAAAAAACCTGCTAAAAGTGCAAAAAAACCTAAAGAGAAGAAACTAGGAACATGGAAGTTGGAGACGACTAAAAAATCTAACGGAAGAGTTTTTCACAACACAATAATAATAAAAAAATTTGAGGATTAAGCCAAAAAGAAGGGGCTAGACAGAAAGAGAGATGGTAAAAGACCACATAATTTACCTAATATTATCACTATAAAAGAAATCAATATATCTTATATTATCAATGCTGTTATACCAAAATAAAAAGATGCAAAATTGCGCAAAACGTTATTTTCAGTTTTACTTCCTTGTAGGAAGTAAAGGAAGGAAGTAAAGGAAATACTGTAATCACAAAATATCCTAGTATCATACTTCAATGAAAATATGCATTTTGAGAGATATCAAATGCAATTTAACTATCTTTTTGCGTGACATCTGTACGTAAGGAAGTAATAAACAACTCTTTTTTCCAAAACGGAAAATAGATTTAAAATGGATTCAGAACAGATTTTTTTCGTGACGTCTGTACGTACGTACGTATGTATGTATGTATCTCGCATAAATCAAACACTAGTAGCTTCAGAACGTTGCAATTTTGTATATAGGATTTCTATAACAAGTAGTTGTGCACCTCCCTTTCTGGTTGCAATCGACTGGACCAAAAGTATATAAATATACCCACTCTGTTGCTCGGCTAAGTGAGTTCCGTTCTTTTTATTCTTATATGTTGGTAAACTGTGCATTCTTTTTGGTTTAAAAATAATTCAATTATGTTATTCTTATCGTCCGGTTAAGGTTTTCATACCTTTAGTTAACGTGAATGCAATAATTTCAAAATTATAAACAGTTTACAAGTTATTTAAATGCGGCTAACCTTAATTTTTGTTTACCACAGCAGCCATTTACTTTTACCATATTTGTTTACATTTCAAACTTGCAGAATAGTGAATTAAGTCAGTTTCTGCACCTTCAATGTTTTTTCGCCGAGTGGATCCAAAAGTAAACTTTCAGTCCTGTGCACCGAAAAATCTACCTAGTTACGTACATGTTGGCCGAACTGCTTGTTTTAGCGTAGAAATTCTAATTCCTATTATAACAATTGTTTTTTTAATCGTATTTGGGTTTTGTTTCTATATTTTTCAAATTTTGAAGAACAAATTTTGAGGTTTATTCATTTTTGCATTATCGAGAAGTGAGAACTGAATTAGTTGAATTGGAAATCTATCTCTAGTGAAATTCAAGGAAATAGGTTTAAATGAAATGCTACAAAAAATGCGTATAATTTAATGTTCCATACAAGGAAGTTATATGCTGTCTGCATCAGATTTTTTAAAATTTTAGTACCAAAGGAAATAAAAAGGAAAATTACAAGCATCTGAAGAAAAGAAATATACATCAAAGAAAATTATTTCTGCCTGGCAATCCAATTAATGATACAATTTCTGAAATTACTAAAGGCAGTTTAAACACTTATGAAAGCATACCGAAATGTTGCTATATATACAGCAAGGAAATCAGAAACAGTTCCAACCGGAAGAGGAAGAAGTCTCAGCCATACAATGTTGACAATTACTAGCAATATAAAGTACTCACTTTGGCTCAGTTGGCTTAGCACTATAATTACGATCGAAGTTTTTCTTACCGCACAGTCTCAAAACTGTGAAGCCCAATTACCATCATGCCGTTCTGAATATTTGCAATCATAAAGGACCGAATGCAACTTCGATTGCACATAACTGCTTAAAGTTGTTGTCTGAGAGGCTGGAATAGACAGATTCTGCTTTAATTAACTACGAAAAGATGCCTTTTATTTCCTTTTTTTTCCTGTCTTTCCGTTTTTATTTTCAGGTACAACGAAAGAGCAAACAAAGACGTTCTGTGTTCCCATTTTGTATGAATGGTGATCTGAAGTTTGATTTCTATGATGGTAATAAGCGTGATTTAGACTTAGATGATAGCAATATAGAATAGAAGAGAAACACGCCAATGTGACAATCAAAATCGCTGAAACAACCTTGTATTTGGCGCACATTTATTTTATTTTGTTTCAGTGATTTTGATATCAATATGGTTGATTATGATAACAACGGAGATGAAGATGTTAAGAAAAGCGAAATACTTGCCAGGATAGCCTAAAACATGGAAAACAGTTACACATTTTGCAGAGACATTAGGTCATTTCGAAGCAGGAGTCATGAAAAACCGAGACTCGGACCACGGACCTCTCCAATACACGTCGAGCGTGCTGACCACTACACCACGAAGGCGTGCGAAGAAGGCGGGAGAGATACCTTATAAGTTAACTATTCGTTTGCCAATAAAAGGTAATATGGTACAATATTTAAATAATGCTTTTTGAAATTAGCAACGACGGGAGTTCAAAAGAATCAACGGTTAATTGTCTTTGCATTTCTGTGTTTTGGTGCAAAGAAAATGTGTTTGAAAAATTTAACTTATTACTTTTAATAACTTAACTAACCTTTATCTTATAAAAGTGTTCCTCAATCGAATTAATTCAAACAGGTTCTCACCACATAACCTATAGTACTATAAAAAAGAATAATGTGTTCACATACTGCTTTTTTAGAGCAATCATTTATAAATTAATTTGATGAATTTTATTAAAAAAATTAATCAACTTTTAATTTGTTGACAATTCCACAATTATTGCATGCTGGTTAACTAAAAGCATACAAATCTGAACCGAAAGATACATAATTCAATCATTTTTAAAAGCAAAAATTAACTAATACATAAAAAAAAAATAAAGAACACTCCAGCGCCTTAAAATGATAAAACGATAGTTTATCGCACACAGTAAAAATGTAAAAAAATATCAGATGTAAATGCAATTTTTCACCCAACAATGATAGAACTATATAATACCAATGAACAGATCTTTCAAAAAATACGATACAAAACATTAAATATATCACAAAAGTCGAAAAGTTAAAACGATAGCTGTTATCCCACCCAATAAAATCTCAAAATTATCAAATGTAAATGCAGTTTTTCAAGCAACAATAACAGAAATAAAATTATTTACTCAATAGCTAATTACTTTTAAAAAATCAAAAATGTAAAACCAAAAGTCGCCGATTAAAAAAAATTGCTGGTAAAAAAAAAGTGTCAAATAATATGAGTAATATAATGAAAATTCTAAGCACCGATAACAATTTATACACGTTACCCATGTGGAATATCACAAAAAAAAACCCCATGCAACCATCCCGGTCGCCGGGATTCGAAAGTTGGACCGAACTAACAGTATTCGGCGACTTTACCGCTCAACCCGTTTATTCACGTATGCGTTTGCTCATTAAAGCATTATGAGCAAATTAATGCTCATAAAAGAATTAATAAAAAAGACTCATTAAAGACTCATTAAAGAATTAATGCATCCTAAATGTATGCAACACAAATTTCAAAATGATCCCATTCTAAATGAAAAATTCACTCAATAGCTAATTAATTTTAAAAAATCAAAAAAGTAAAACTAAAACTTGCCGATTATAAAACTCCTGCTAAATAACAAAATGGGTCAAATAATATGGGTAATAAAATGAAAATTCTAAGCACAGATAACAATTGTGAAAATATTTTTAATAATTAGGTTAACCTGAAAACAATGGACATAAAAAGAAAATTATTAACACGAAATAAATAAAAATATAAATACAAAGATAAATTAAGAAGTTCTGAAATCAATAAAAATTGAAATTCAAAAGCAAAAATGAACTAATACATCTAAAAAATAAAGAACATTCGACCGCCTTGAAATCGTAAAACAGCAGTATTTTATCCAAATATTTCTGCATTGCCTTAGTAGTGCTGTTTACAGTATTTCATAACTTTCTGTGAATGGCTGTACTACCCAATATGTGTGGCCTAAAGGGAAAGATCAAAAAGCGCACTTGACATTTTACGTGTTAGTATAATTTTATGAGTAACTGTCGAACGCGTTTTGGTAATTGCAATAGAACAGTAATTTTGGTATCTGGAATATGATTTGCGCGAGATAATAGTACACAGAATTGTGTATACTTATTGTATTTCTGACGCCTTCTTGCCATGCCTTTGTGGTTTAGTGGTCAGAACGCTCGACGCGTATTCGAGAGGTCCGTGGATCCAGTCCCGGCGAGGGCATTGCACATTGTTCATCTCTTTTGCTTAAAATTAAGCTAATGTCTCTACAGTGGCGCACGAACTAAAAAAGGCGGTGAATGATTATTCTCCACCGCCAGGATTTGGCGATTGGGTCCCGTAATCCCCAGTCGCTCTTTAAGAGGAGGAATATACAAACTATTTCTCCCGCCCTCTTTACATGCCTTCGTGGTGCAGCGGTCAGCACGCTCGGCGTGTGTTCGAGAGGTCTGTGGTTTGAGTCCCAGTGAGGACATTGCTAATTTCTTCACTTTCCTGCTTTCAAAAGATACCTAATGCCTCTACATGCTTTCGCGTCTAGGTCATTTTGCTATAAAAGTTTTGCATGGATCCTACTAGAAAAATGTCTTACTTTAATAACGCTGGTTTTATAATAAATCCCAAGACTTCTGGAGAGAAATGTGATATATTTCCAAACTGAACAGGAACAGACCAATTACGCTTCTTGTCAAAATCAGCATTTTGTAATGTTTATAGACAACGAGATTACAGTTTGTGACAGCAATAATATCAACAGTAAAAATTAATTAATTTGTTCTTATGCTTTTCAACAGAAATATTAAAGAAACTTAAGACACTAAATTTTTAATAAAATAACCTAGTCCAAAAGACAATTAGAAGAGAAGAGAAGGCCTTAAATTAAAACTTTCATTAATCTGATACGCAGCTGCACCCGTTAATTAATTACTTCATATTTTGAGATGGTACTGCCAAAAAAAATAATGCACAAAATCTTTTTTAATAAAAAATGTCAAGTATTGGCTTATTTTTAATATCCATCTTAAGCAAACGAAATTTCACAGTTTTTATTAATTTTTTCTTTCAAAAATTCTTTTTTAGGAGAGAAAAAAGTGAATGCGAGATAAATTGCATTTTCCTTTCTTTTTCCTCTTGCATTTAATTATTTTTTCTTTGGATGTTGACATGCTTGGGGAATAAGTCAGTTGTGCATTCTTCGAAAGCACACAAATAACTTTTGCGTAAGTGCATCATCACTACTAATGAGCATCGATCAAAATATTTCAAATGACAAAAAAGGTATTTATTACATGATAAGGGATAAAAACTCTCTCCAGTGGGGTTATATACACTCACTTCCAAATGTTAAGCACGAAGATGTAAAATGCAAAAAAATCAACAAATACTGCTTTGATTGAAACAAAATTCGGCAGGACAGTAGCATATATATTTATATATAAAACAAAATCAATAATTGTACACAGAAATGAAAACAATATTAAATTTTTGTACGTTATCAGATAATGACATACTGGAGGCTTAAACAGAATTATGCATACAGTGAAAATAAACAGCACAAAATGAAAAAAAAGACATTAATAGAGTATGTGATCCCCCCTCATCTGTATACAAAGTTTACACCTTGTGGCCATGCTTTCCATTAGGTGGTCAACCACCGCAGAATTAAGCAATCGCCATTCTTCTTGTAGAGCAGTTTACAGCTCAAGAAGAGTGGCTGGAAGTGGGAAACGTGAAGGTACAGCACGGCCAAGAGCATCCGAAAGATTTTCAATGGGATTTTAAGGTCGGGCGAATATGCTGGCCACGCCATACGCGCAATCCCTTCACTCTCCAGGTAGTCATCGATGATGTCAGCTCTATGGGAACGAGGATATCATCTCGATACCGGACAGCCGTCAAAGAACCCCGTTTAAAGATGTGCAGGTCGGTGCGGTATCCTAATGAAATTCCTGACCACACCGAAATGCTTCCGCCTCGGAATGCGTGATGTTCGGTGATGTTTTGGGACTGATTGCGTATTCGTTGTTCAAGCCATATCCTTATACGCTTGTCAGCTGGCTCCAGAGCAAATCTTGACTCATCAGTAAACATGACATTGCCCCAGTCAGACACATTCCAATTGGCATGTTCCCGGCACCACTGTAACCATGGCCCTCTTGATTGGACGGATAGAGGAACACAAACTCGAGGTACCCGGGCGTACAGTCTATTCATACGTAATCTTCCGCGTACAATAGCTGCAGATATCGCCTTACCAATGGACGCTGTAACCATAGATGTCACACGTGTGGATACACAAATCGCTCTGAGATTCCGCTTGGCCATAATAGCAATATATCGATCTTCCGCGAGGGTTGTAACCCTTCGGCCACCGGCTACTGGCCTTCGGACAACTGTCTGTGTAGTTTGGAATTGTTTCCATAAAGGTGAAATTACAGAATGATGAACGCCGAAGAAAACGGCAACATCTGTGATCGAGGGTCCTGTTTCAATGCGCCCCACAGCACGCCAGCGCTCAGACTCTTCCATTCGTCTTCTGAAAGTCATAGAAACACGTATGTCTTGATGTACGAAATTTTTAACCACTTTCTATCAGCACTTACAATCAACTTCTGTAACCTTTCATAAAGCTGGCTTCTTATAAGACTGCCTTTTTTGCATATTTCTTGACATGAAAGCGCGATTGGCTGTTACCTAACATATTTGCATACTTCCATCTACCTCTGCAGCGAATTGCATCTTCCTCAGTTCTGATTGGCTACCGAAAATTAGCATTTTCCTCTCCGAACTTAACTTTTGGAAGTGAGTGTAAAATAAGTGAATCTGTTCCGAAATTCAATTACAATTTCTTCTAACTTAGAACTGATTCATTAAGTGAAATTCCGTCGGTTACTTCAAGTAGGTAGTAGTATTCGCATAAAATAAAGAACTCTATAAAATTGTTTATATGATGAAAGAGCTGTGAAGGGTTACAGGCGAAAATATCGCGGCAAAAACATCGCTTACCAAAACGTCGTAGAAACAGGTTCGAGGAAAAGCCCAGGTTCCGGTCCCATTGCTCATTTTTCACGTCTCCTGATTCAAAATACCTAATGACTCTACAACGTAAACCACTAATAATTGTACACAGAACAAAACTGCTTGCTATCGTTAGCTTTAATAATGATTCGATTACATATGAACCGGTGAAAAAGTAGCTTACTAGGGACAATACATATATTCCAGCTTATTTCATTAAAAGTTTTAATTATTTTCACTCACGTGACGACAATAAACGACATAGCTTGTTTACACAGCACTGGAAAGCCTTCACATAACGCTATTCCCAAGGCTTGCACATCAAAGGTTTTTCGCTTCCGTTTCGATCCCTAAATCTAAACATTAGTGATCCCATACATGGCATCCATTACAGCAGGAAAAAGATCTTTATATTCCATTTGCTTCGTCGGCGAAAATTCATTAACTTTCCGCCGCATTTTCGTGGACGAATGTATATTACCATTAGGGAATACTAATATAAGTAACCCATTCCATCGACGAATTTCTCTGCAACATGAAGAATGGTGATAATGGTGATAATCAAGAGTAAGTGCACTGCAGGCGTTCTTTTCGTTCGATTTAGCTTATTATTTAGCTTACAGGTGTTACGAATATTATATACATACAAAATAAATTTAATACACTAGGTTTATTTTCTATGTTTCGGTATTTGTTTCCATACTTAATGTGCTGGGTTATGAAATAGATACCTAATATCAGATTTTTGATTGAAAAACTTAGAATTTTCATTACAACTCTAAATTTTTAAGCAATTTATCATAACATTTAGTAAATAATCTTCAAGAAATGTGTATAACATTTTAACTAAACCATAATTTTAAACCGGAAGCTTCATATGGAAAATAATTAACAACAAGCGTCTAATTATAATATGACGACGTCATCACATCACTATGGAAATTCAAACAAAAAATTTTTTAAAGAAATTTCACAACTGATTTTTAATTCTGCAATCTATAGGAAAATCGTGTGATTAAACTTGGAGTTACTAACTGATATTCAAAACAGTTTCATTAAAACTTTGCAATAATAGAGTACAGTATTAGATATTGAAAAAAATTACATTTTAAAGTTATTAATCATAGCAGACAGTTTATTTAAATACGATATTTTTATTTAAAATGAACACTGCTTATTAGGCAGTATACGCTCTAGACTGACCCATGCGGAAGTGAATGTCGTCCCCTTGGAAAATTTTACTGGAAATGTAAATGTGTGTAAAATATAAAATACGAGACAAAATTATTAAACTTAATTGCAAACAACTGGCAATAGAGCTTCAAATTCATAAATTTTAATTTAACACATCGCTGCTTCAAAAATTCCCTTTGCACCACTTTGCGTGACTCTGTCGCATGTTACGTCACTCTTTTCCTGCAGTGTCTGTGCTCTTCGACAGCTGTAGCCCAATCGCTGCTCAGGAATAACGCAATGACTTTTTAGCTCTAAATAGGACAGAAGTAAGTACACACTGCTTTGTCTCTCTTGCCTCTTTTTTGCCGCCTGAATAAACCACATCTCTCGCTTCGCCTTCTTCTTCATTGTCTAAAATGTCAACTACGTATATCGAAATTGTGGTGCGTTATTAGCACGCCTAGTTTTGTGTTAGTTTTAACCAGAAGTATATTTCTCAATAATTGTTCCTGTAAAAAATAAAAATGATGTTTTTTAATCAGCAAGTCGGTTGTGATTTTCGCACCAGTCGTCGTCTAAGCAGTAATCTTCTCGGCCAAGACTCAAGCATCATTTGGATTTCATCTTCCCCCCGCCAAACATAAAAATCATAAAAATTTACATGATTAGATTTTGCAGGACATGTATTACAAACAGCGAAATGGCGTTACATTATTAAAATGCAATTATTAGTATCAATATCATTAATTTCAGTTACGTATATGTGCAATACTTTGCCCATTACAGACTGTAAAAACAACCCTGTACTAGTGTTAAAAATAGCCACGCTGCTGTGACTGCACTGCTGTAGCTCTGCATCATAATAAATATACAGCACTCCTGATGCTAGACTTGACGAAAGCAGTTGAACACGTCTGCCATAAGGGGTTGATCTACAAACTGATCAAGATGAACGTTAGTCGGTAAATTACCCTTCTGAATTTTTGCATTACCAACCGGATGTTTAGTTTCAGCCAAGGAAATGTCTATTCAGCCTTCAAAAACCTCCCTGCATAAATGCCTCAGTTCTTTTGCCTTTTGCCTATGCTCTACCTTTTTATATTTAATCCATTTTCTTTGAAGCAAATGGGATCATAACTCTATATTAGTTCACTACTTTGACAATACGGCGGTAACCGTTAGCCACTTCCAACTCTAAACTCTAGAATTTGTTTTAAATGCTGAGCACTGGTGCAGGAAATGGAGAATCATTATAGAAACCTCTGAACTCCTACTAATAGGTGCAAGATTCGGAAAATAGCACTGAACAATCTCTTTGTATTTGGGGAAATTAGGAACAGTGTAAATAATGAAAGTTATCTGGGGATTATCATTAACCATACGCAGAAATGGAATTCTCATGTTAATCACATTGCTGAAAAAGCTCTATCGATAAACAACTGTCGGTGCTTCCTGAAAACTACTCAGAACTGTTTTTGTACAAAAAGACAAGGATTTATCTATGAATTATAAAATCAATTCTATGCCAGGCATTTCCACCAAGGGCCTCAGCCTCAAATGCGGACTTCCACAAACTTCAGGTAGTACAGACTAAGATTCTGAGAACAATTGAAAATGGTCATTACCTGATTAGAAAGAAACTGATCGATGATGATTTGAAAATCGACCCTATAAAGGACCACATTTCAAAACTTAATGAATTTTTCTTCAACGTTGGACTTAGCGATAATCCTGCAGTTTTTTTTTCAAGAAGTCTTTAATTACCAGATCATTCCAGAAGGCAATTTGATCAGACCATTTACAATCCACATGCTTAGAAACACAATTTCGTCAGCTACCTTGGACTGCTGACTCTTGCTTATTTTCTTGCGTGGCATGATGTTTATCTCTCCTGGTTTTCTGTCTGATTGGCAGATCTGTAGTGCCCGAGAGATGGTCTCTCGACCCATACCCTCCTTTTTGACCGTTTTCGTAGTTCCACCTGTTAACTTGTCAATGTCATGTGACCCCAAAGGCTTTACTTTAATATCTGGCGTTGAAAGTACTCCTCTGGGCCCACATAAACAACTTCATAGTCCATAGTCTTAAACTGTTGTATTTTCTGAAAAGTACAGTACTGGGTTTAATTTGGGTTCCAAGAACTGTTGATCATCTCTCCCTTTCTTTTCTTTTACATTACGTTATGTTATGTTTAATACAAGTTCTTTTTCCTCTACAGTGTTTCGTTATTTGCATTATTCCTTTATAGTTTCACCTACGAATACTTAGCAAGCATCAATTACGCATAGATTTAAGTATAGCATTATCATGTTTGTTATAAATATTTGCCTAACATTAAGATATCCATAAAAACACATTAGAAACGAATAGATTAGATTTTTAAAAATTGATTTTGGATATTTACACAAGCAATGGTCGAATAATCAAATAGGAAGGTGATTGTTTTAGTCAGTATCGGGACAAGCACGGCTTATTTTTTTCTCTTTATCCGAGGTGAAGAAATATCTAGAGATGGCACTTATGTTCTGTGAAAATTTGAAAATATAACGCTGATTTTTGTTGTTTGACTTCTAAATTAATATTTGTTCGGCGTGTTTCTGCACCTTAATCTTAAATGCTATTATTTCATTTAACAAGCTTACAAGAACTGCATAATATTTACTAAAAGTATGCCCGCAGGTGAAATACATTTCATGTATTATTATTTATAATTAATGAAAATAAGATAATTCAACTTAACAGCTTCACATGACTTTGAAGCAAGGATTCGTGAATGCTCAAGTAGTTAAACACCGAAATATTGATATTTTGTCAAGTAGAATTTGATTATTAGCGGCTCAGTAGTCTAGCTATTTTAAACCTTCTTGTTTGTCTCCATATTAGTAAACAGAAGGAAATTTTCCTCAGAAATAGACGGAAATGTTTCTTAGATATAATTTGACAATAGCACTTACTCATTATTTAATACTTGCAGAATCATCTTTACATTTGCTCTTGAGGTATTTACTATAATAAAATGACCTAAGGGAACCTCATCTTTTCCATTTCAAGTTTCTTGCATTTTCATACAATTTAGATTATTTATTATACCGAATATATATGTCTTAATAGGAATGCTTTCGCATAATAATTTTGAGGACAAACTGGCTTGTAATCAAAAATCATGTTATACTTGGGTAACACTGGTCTGCCGTAGCATCTTTTCCTTAACGAAAAATTGAAACTGGAACAAATTAGTACCATTCAGCAGTCTTATTTCCTAGGACTCTAAATCTATTTTCATACGGATTTACAAGTTTCATTGTTATTTAATTTCAGAAATATATCTTTAGTAAATACCTTAGTTTCATTTTTACTTCCTTGCACGAAGTAAAAAGAAAGTACTCTAATCGCAAAAAAATTTCGAAAATATCCAATTTGACCGCTATCGAATGCAATTTAACGATGTTTTCGCGTGATATCTGAACGTAAGGACAGAATAAAGGACTCTTTTTCCCCAAAAAGAATTAGAAAGCTGATTTAAAATGGATTCTGAAGAGATTTTTCGTGGCGTCTGTGCGTACGTACGTACATACGTATGTAGGTATTTCGCATAACTCAGAAACGAGTAGCCTCGGAACATTGAACTTTTGTATATAGAACTGCTATAACATGTAGATGAGCACCTCCTATTATGGTTGCAATCGGCCGTCCGAAAAGTATATAAATATATGTATATATTATATATATCCACTTTGATATTCGGTTCAGTGACGTCGTTTTCTTACTCTTATATGTTTGCAAATTGTGCATTTTTTGCTTTAAAAATGATTTAATTATGTTGTTCTTATCTTCCGGTTAAGGTTTTTATGCCTTTAGTTAACTTGCATGTTATAACTGCAGAATTATCAACAATTCAAAAGTTGTTGAAGTGCGACTAAACCCAATTATTTTGGCCATAGCAGCCATATTTTTTATTTTTGAAACTTAGCAGAATAGTGGTTTTGTTGTCAATGTAGAGAAACTAAGTTTCGCAACACCAACGATAACGCTGTCCTTTGTTATTGCGAATTAAATCATGTTTAATCAATTCTCGAATTTATTCGAGGAAATAAGTGTTTAAGATTGACTTCGTAATTATAATTCGTAATTTTTAATGTAGATATTTTGAGTTTTTATGTATTTTTTTTTGCCTTGTCGCGAAGTGAGAACTAAATTAATTGAATGAGAAATACTGAATCGTCTGTAAGAAACTGTTTCTTTTTTGTTGTTTTTAAATTTCTTTTATAAAACGCTTTAGATTTATTATAGTATTTGAACAGAACATGTGGCAACGATTACATAATTCTTCAGACGATATACATAATTTTTGTACATTCTGAGTTATAAAATGAATGAGACTTAACGCTGGTGAATCTACTGCGAAAGTGTCGCTATGGTAAACAAATATAGTGGATTTTAAATGGTACATTTATTCTATTGTGGTTCATGCGCCATCGGCGAAGTAGATTTAATTCAATCCAGTAAGTTTAAAATAAAATGCAAAATGCATATAATTTAACTAATGAATTTAATTATCGGAAATTTATGCATTTTAATGTCTATTATCCTGAAAACAAACCTCCATAAATGCAAAGCTTTAATTAAAAACCAAGATAGTTGATAGAAAATCTTAAATCAATGTGCAAATAAATGATTGCTCAATTTCCCCTAGCTGGAAAGCAAATCCTGCAGAGAGTACAATTGATAAGAAGCTCTATCACTTAGAGCTGATTCTTTTCGCATTGTCTTTAAGCATTGTTTAAAGTTTCAGACACGAGTAGAGGTTTGAAATAAAATTGTCAATGGAAATATACGTTTATCTACATACTTAGCTGTTTTCATTTTTTTTTCGCTAACAAATTTTTAATAACCATTTGTCAACGTTTGATGCATGACAGTCCATCGCAGAACAGGCTGATTGCCAATTCAAGTTGTAACGCTCATGTTTGTGCTTTGTATCGCGAGAACATAAAAGAAGAAATATTTATTTTAATATGTATGGCAACAGTAGTTTGTCGTTCGTTTGTTGTTAGAGAAATAAAATAATGTTGTCGGTTCATTAGCCTTCGCTTGCATTTTAATAAATACATCCTAAACAATAAATTTCTAAATTCCATTATTATTTCAGAGTTTACTATTCCATTATAAAAGTATATTTAATGTCCTATTGATTTTTTATGACCGTTTTCAGAATTCCTTTAATTAATAACAAATATTTCTATAACCATGTATGTCGTATCTTGCGCAAAATAATTTGTTTTTTTAGACAGTTTTACTCTGAAAACACTGATAACGGAAAGATAAGATTAATAAGTGTAGCGGCAAAACGTCTTTTCCGTAACAAACTAGTTAGAAGTTCATAACAAAATTTCTTTCTTCCAAGATCAATATTTTCAGACGAAAAGAAAAAACATGAAGGTTTGCTTCTGGGTAATAATGCACGCCATTCAGCTAATTCGAGAGGCAGTTTTTTTTCCAACTTGTCACCGCATTAATTAACATAACATGGATGATGAGGAAATATTCAAGATCTTTACAATTTTTTTTTTGGAGAAGGATTTTAATTGAGGTAAATGTGACAATGCATTTCATAAACTATGGAAAAGGAACATCGTATAAAAGCTTCATGTCAGCTTAAAAGAATGATTAAATTGAACTCAAGATAAGACGTTAAAGAAAGCAAATTTCTGATATTATTATTTTTATTACTTTGATTATTAAAATTATCATAATTTGATTATTAAAATTACTATTATTTATTTACGACTATTTTGACTTATATTAATTTTGTTTGTATCGTTTGGTTAAATAACTATCGTATAACGTATGAAATTGATTTTTAACCAATACTTAATGCCAATATTTTATTTCAGAAGTAATTTTTTTTACTGATGCAACGTTGAAGAAACCAATTTTCTTTAGTTATTTGTTATAAGAAAGATATTATTATTCATCTATATATATAGAAAGTATATATAAAAAGAAGAAAGTCTGTTTGTCCATAATAACTCAGTCACTACTACAGCTATCGTCACCAAACGTTCTACAGTTCTTTTCTGGCTGCTGAAAGAGGTCGACGTCCACGTTTTTCGAAAAAAAAGTAGCTAAAATCAGAGATATGAATTAAAAACTCGGAAAAACGATAATTTTCGTCTTTATTTTTCCGAGTGGCAACAGTCTCGCAAGCTGGAGATGAAGATCTGCTTTATTTCGAAAGTTATTGGCACTGCTGGCTTTCAAATCGTCGAGTTTGTTAATAAAAAATTTCCAAGTTTTACGGTGAAATAAAAATAGCATTGCCAAACATTAAATACATTATTCTGGATTCCAAAAATCCGTGAGAAGCCATTTCGTCTATTCCCATTTTCGTACGACTTCGGCCGTAATATTAATTAAAAACTTTGAAAGCGCTTACTTTCGCACTCATTTTTCCGAGTGGCAACAGTCTCGCGCGTTGGGGATAAAAATTCTTTATTTCGAAACGTGTTGCTACTGCTCGCTTTCAAATCGTAGAATTTATTAATCAAATATTTGTAAGTTTTACAAAATCTACATATGTAAAGAAGAATGCCTCTTTGTGTGTGTCTTTGTTTGTTCGCGTTATTGATTTCTGATCGATTATGATAAATTTTTTGCCACGTTCAATCGACAAAAATTGAATGTAGGTGAAATATTAGATGGAACTTGAGCTTTTACGATCGTTTGATTAGAAAGACTAAAATCATTAAAAACTACGTGCCATTGTTGCTGATATAATGAAAGGGAATTAATTTATTTTTCTATCGAAGTGGGTTCCATACCGCATAAGACTGAAAAATATATAAGTATGAATATTATTTGTTGCATCGTTATTAGAGAAGGATTACAGCGGTGTCGTTCCCTCTGTTGTTAGATACATTACTCTCAATCTAAATGAACTGGCGTCGGGTATAATCTTAGTCAATGTATTTATTTACAATCGCCTGCCATCTTGAAAAACGTCGTTTTCAACAAAACATTAATATATTATCTTCAATGATATTGCATGGCAGGCGACTATAAAAACCACACCAACTTCATGCCAACAATTGCGAAAAAAAAATTACCCAAAACCCGTGAGTCCGTCTACCGATGTCTTAATCGCTGCAGTACAACAGCAGATAGGTGAAATGCCTTATTTTCACAGCGGTATCATTCTCTGTATTGTTAGATGCATTACTCACAATCTAACTAAAAAAGGCATCGGGTACGTCCGCTAGTTATATAATAATTCAAAGATTATGGTTCTGAAATGATTTTCAGTGTTGCATTAAAAATATCCCAGTTTCTTAACCCAACAATTATATTTCATTTCAAAAGCATTATGGTGTCATTTGTCATGATTGTAGAAACGCCGGTTACGATTGCTTTGGAACTACGTTCGAATCCCGCAGACGTTTGAGGAAGTACATAAAATATTAAGGAGGTGAAAGTTCACTGGAGATATCGTTGGAGAGAGAAGAGTGGTAGGGGACCCTAGGACTTATATTCTTGGGTGTTTTCCATCACAGGTGGGAAGAAGCTGGCAAATTTGCACTGTTACCTACAAAATAACAATATCTAAAGGATAGATGCAATCTTTTGCTTCTTAGGCTGCGATAAAATTTGTGGGCCTAATCGGGCTTAAGTTTCGATCAGATTATTATCAGCAGAAAAAATTATTGCGTATACATACGAGGTCATTTCAAAACGAAACTAAACGTTGAAATCAGAGAGCTAACACGTAAACGCAACAAGACGTCATAATGACGTGTTGTAACGTTAATCTTGTATCTACCCCGTTTTATCACAGTTTTATGTGCAGCAGAGTAAACCAATATTTTATGTGTTCGGCGATTAGTTAGTTTTCTAAAATCGAAAATCTTTAATAGCAGCGAGTTTATGTGAAGTTTGGTAAAAATTGGCAAAAACTTTTATTGAAACATTTCAGACGTTGCAACAAGTTTGCGAGCCTTTACTAGTGGTAGAAACGGCATCGATGTTTCAAATAATGCAGAATATGTAGCAAAGACGATTAGCAAACTGAGCGCACATCCAGACAACCGGAGAGCTTCATCTTGAGAAAGGGTATGTTGCTTCTTGCAATCATCGTTTAACTATCCGTGAGATTTCTACGCATCATGAAAGGTTTAGATATACAATTTTGTCTTAGAATCTGCACGCGCACCCCATTGCAGCAAATTTTGTGCCTCGTCTCTTGATGAAAAGTGTATGTATCTGTAAATGTAAAAAACGTCTGTTTGAGCGTAATGCAAATATTACATTTTTTGGATTAATTATTATTTTACCAGATAATATTAAAGCTGATATCACAATTTACAGAAATCTCTATCTATCAAATTCAGCCGCTTAATAAATTCAAATATATTTGGAAAGAAAGTAATTTTAAATAAATTGGGTACTCTATATATAATCCACAGAATAAATATTAAGCATTTTCATATCAATACAGCTTGGCGATATCAACAATCAAGCACGCAAATGGACTCGCATTGGTTACAAGTTAATTTTAAGCCGAAGAGGTTACTATTGGCTACAATACACATTTGTTCTCCAGATATGCTTCTCTACATGCAAATTTATCAACACAGAGGGAGCTTTCGCATGCATCAATGATACGATGATATAGATCAAAGAGACGAATAGCTATGGCGTAGACCTCATCTTGTACGTAACTCAGAGGAGAAGGAAAAATTCATCGTGATAGCGGAAGCTTTCAACAGCAACGTAGCTGATGATCTGTTCTCCAAACCGCATCAGTACTTCGATTTAGAAAGGTTGTATTTGTATAGGCTTAATATAAATAAATAAATAAAATTTCCATTTCGCCTTTGGAGAAACTCGCGTTTTACGTAAACAGAACACTAAGCGTCAATTTCTGATATTTTTGGCTGTACACAATATATCTGTCCACATTTGTTATAATATTGTACAACTTCAACGTTTTGAGTAGCGCCTTCGCTTAGAATATACTTAAAACTTAGCTAACGTACTTTACACACTACTAGCGGAAGGACCCGATGCCAGTTAAGTTAGATTGAGCGTAACGCATCTAACAACAGAGAGAACGATACCGCTGTAATCCTTCTATAATAACGATTCAAAAATACGATTCACAGCCATACATTTTTCAGTCTGAATCGTATGAAACACACATAAAAAATTTCGATAGAAAAATAATCTAATTTTCTCTCATTATATCGGCAACAATGGCATTTAGTTTTTAATTTTCGTCTTTCTAATTAAACGATCGTTAAAGCTCAAGTTCCACCCAATATTTCACCTACATTCAATTTTTGTTGATTGAACGTGGCAAAAAATTTATCATAATCGATCAGAAATCAATAACGCGAACAAACAAAGAAACACACAAGGAGACATTCTTCTTTATATATATAGATTTTGTAAAACTTACAAATTTTGGATTAACAAATTCTACGATTTGAAAGCGAGCAGTGGCAACACGTTTCGAAATTAAGCATTTTTATCTTGCATTTTTATTAAGCTTGCGAGACTGTTGCCACTCTGAAAAATGAGGGAGAAAATTATCGTTTTTCCGAGTTTTTAATTAATATGCCTGAATTTAGCCATATTTTGCGGAAAAAAGTGAACGTCGACCTTTTAGAAAACCCAGAAAAGAATTAGAAAGTTTGGTGACGATAGCTATAGTAGTCACTGAGTTATTAGAAGACAAACAAACAGACTTTCTTCTTTTTATATATAGATTGGTGATGCATTATGGGAGTGACGATCTGTCCTATTAAATTTTGTCTTGCCTCTATCGCGCGCTGAGCAATAATAATGTTATAATAAAATGTTGCGGTACCAAATGTTGTAATATATATATCTTATGGTACCAAATATAATAGAGTTATCCAAAATTAATTATTAATGCAAATTTTCATGTATGCCCAAGCAACACGTCATCTTAAAACAAAATAAATGCACTGCACTGCACTGCACAGAATGCAACAATCCGATTTTAAAATTATAAAAAATATTTTCTTCTTTTTATCTATTACCAGCACACTAGAATACCTATTGTACACACTCCTTATTGTATAGTGCCAATAACCACTATCACCACGTTCACGTGTGATATTTTATTTCTTTTTTTAGCAGCTACTAAATTAAATATCATGATCATGTAACATATTTTCAAAGAGACAAAACAGATTCCATTATCATTTTTAAAGCCCTTGAGATTCTGTTTATAGCCAAATTACACACGATCATGAGACACATGCATACAGATCCTGCTAAATAAACTTTCGAAGCTGATCTGTCCTTGAATTTATGCAATTATTTTGTAAGTACGAAGAAGCTGCTCTTAATTATGTCTGTTTTATTTTTACATGACAGCAGTGCAATAACACAACGAATTAATGAATAAAGATACCTGCTTCAAAATGAAGTTAATCGAACCGTTCTCTGTTGTTTTACGCTCACATTTCTTTTGATTATTTGATTTCCGCAAAATCTTGCAAGTTGAAGATTTTCACTATAGCATTGGCGCGCAGACATAGCGCGAAAAAACGTAGCAGTAAGAGTGAGAGCGAAGCCTCCTCCCACTTGCAGCCTGCCGTCGAAAACGTAGGGGAAAAAAACGGTTCCCTGAGAGTTTATGCACTAGAGCTGAGCGATTTAGCTGAACATTAATTAACTGCATTTCAAATGTGAAGCTTGCTTTCATAATTAGTTTACTTATTTTCTGTCATATTTTATATGATTATTATGCATGATAATTTTTATGTATGAGATGTTCATCCCGATCAAATCTACAAAAGCATATTTATTCCCCACTGATATGAACTGGTAGTACCTCTGGCTAGCAGCTAAAAGACCCGGAGTCGGAATTACGGGGATGACATCGCTGAATCTTCGTGTTTCCTACTTCGAACAGTATAACGGACTCTACAATCTAAGCTTAAATTTTTTTTTAAATACACACAGGTCACAAACTGTATATAAAGTCTCCTTAATCGTGGTTGAAGAGCGAAGCTTTTATTTTATCCTCACTTTTAATGAATTACACTCACGATTAATTAAAAATGTCACATATATTTCTTCTTCCCTTCTGCAGTTTTTAGAGAATTTATAAACTTTCCCCTACTACTTCATAATTAAAAAATGTACATTAACACTTCCGGTTGCTAGTTAAATATTAAATTGATGTTCTGATTCGTTAAATTTGTATTACATTTGCTATAATTCAATGTTACTTTTACAAATACTTTATCCTTCTGATTTCCTGTTCTACATCTTTGCTTTCTTTCTTCCGTTCGTTTCCATTTATTTCCTTTGATTACTTGGGCATATTTGCATTCTATCTCATATAATGGCAACCAAGACGAAAATTCGATTGTCCCTGAAATATGGTTTCTAAAATGCGGAAAACTATCAGCCGCCCAGACGGGAAAATGGTTAATGACTCTAACTGCCGTGCCAAAGGGTCCGGGTTCAAATCCCGGAGAAAGGCTGGGTGTAATTTGTGCGTACCTTCATAGAAGGCAACGGTGGTTTACCTGTTAGGTGTCTGCATAATAAAAACACTGCAGTTTTGGGCCCTAGCAACGGCCAAGGAGGCTTATAAACGGCTAGAACCTCCACTAAAAAAAGAAACAAAAGGCAAGGCATCACGCTTTAATATATTTTGCTCTTTTTTTTAGCCCAAATGGCGTTAGCCCAGGAGGGCTATTAATTTCATTTCGGCATTTCGCGTTAATTCACTTTTTAAACTGTTACCACCAAATATTACAGCTCTGTATTATATTTAAAGAAATTAAATGATAAAGAAGCTGCATAAATGTATATATGTTATTCTCATTGTGATAAAATAACGGTACCTAGAGCCATCAAAATTTGAATAACGTAATCCTCCACCGAATATGGGAATCTGGAAGCCCTAATTTGAAATTCGTTTTATTATCTAGTTCACAATTTGTCAGACATTAAAACCGTCTGAGCGGCCCGAGGTTTCGCTAAGACAGCATAAATATAAAAAAACTACTATGATAAAAAAATATTTTCTTGATTTAATGTAAAACTTCCTGTATTTTAAACCTGGATTTGTGTACTTTTAATATATTGCCTTAATTTCTTTGACATATTTTAATATGCACGTATATATACGTCCTTATACATATCACAAAATATATTCTAGGCCGTATATATAAGCCCTTGCCAGTTAGAGGTTTAAAGAAGTTTTGATTAACAAACTCAACGATTGCAAAGCGAGGAATGGCTCCACTACACGAAAAAAAAATATTTCTATCTTCAGCGTGTCTATCGGAAATTCTAAAGATATGCTCATTTTAAAATTATTTTTCGGTATTGTTCTTTAACTTATAAGGTATTTCTCCCGCCTTCTACGCACGCGCTCGTGGTGTAGTGGTCAGCAAGCTTGACGCGTAACCGGGAAGTCGGTGGTTCGATTCCCGGCGAGGGCATTGCTCATTTTTCATCTCTTCTGCTTCAAAATACCTGACATTTCTACAAACTGAATTTTATGGTTTAAGTGCGAAGAACATGATATATAATAAATAAAGGTAAGACACAAAATGTTAAATAAACGCCCCTTTGGACATAATTTAAAATCTGAGACCTTTCAGAGTTTTCTTTTTGTCTATTTTTTTTTCCTCCAGGGAAATAATTACCCCAAAAGGTATTGATCATAATTTTGGTTTCTGAACTGCGGTCTCTAATTTTGTTTTTAAGTTTGAAAAAAAGTTTGAAACAGAGGAAAACAATTTGGAGCGAAGTTCTGAAGAGAATTATTTAAAAATAGACTTTAAAAATGCACTTTGAGTAAGGACAAAAATCAGGATTCAAAGCAATATGTTTCAACGAAATATCAAACAATAATTTAGCTCAGATATCCATTTTCCTTTCGTTCGCATTTACATTTTTTTCCTAAAATTTCTCTCCGATCCATTTTTTTCTCCGTATGAAATTTTATTTGCATTTTAATACATCCTTCGCACTTATTATGAATGCAGCATTTTACGCTTCAGTGGTAATACTTGTTTTACCTTTTCTCTATTATTTCGTTTTCTTATACATTACTCAAGATAATACAGAATTTAACTACTGACGAAAACGCTGCATATCTTCGCTTGAAGGTCAAGTTTATAACTTTCGGACAAAATCCACGCTTAACTGGAGATCAGCTCTCTGCAAAGCAAAATAAATACTTTTAGAAAGTAAACGTGGTAATTAAAATCGATTAATTGATAACAGCAATTAACTAAATGCAATGAAAATTGTCAGTTTTAAAGATCGATAGGTATCAAACTTTTAATTAGAGCTAAATTTACAGCTGTTCGATCCTCCTACAGTGTGGGAGAAGGAAGGTTTAATGACGGAAAATTTTGTTTTGGAACATCCAACTTTCGCATTAACGTAGAAATTTTTATCAGCTTAATGTTACATTATAAAATCCTTCCTTAGGGCCTAGCTACGGTTTTAAGAGGCATTTAAAAAAATGATTTTATTTGCTTCTAATATTATTAAGTGAAGGCTTGTTTTATAGGAGATTCTATCAAATACTTTTTTTAAATTTTATTTTCAATGAACACGATTTTTTAAATTTTATTTATTTTAACGCGTACAAACACTCTATGCACCAAACATGTACAACAGGGCGCTTACTAAAATAAGTTAATTAAACAATTAAATATTACATGCATTAATACTGCATACAAAAACACATAACAGCAGTCTAGACTTAAAAAACAGATAAATCCGCTGGCAAAGTCACACCTAAGCTTTCTCAAATCATTCTGCAGGCATAATCTAAGGCCATTGAAAATAAGACGGAAGAAAAGACCATGTTTTTAGTGTTACATCGCTTACTTTTTTAAGATAAAAGTCATTAAATATAAAAATAACGTTCGCGGATCTTATAATTCCTATAGAGTTAATTATTTTGTAATTTAGTAAATAATGATATTTAGTAAATAACGGTAAAACACAAAATGTTAAAAAAACGCCCCTTTGGACGTAATTTAAAATCTGAAGCATTTCAGATTTTCTTTTTTTATATATATTTAATTCATTAAAATCAGCTGCATTACAATAATACTATATCGCTTTCACATAAGATAGCTTGTGTCACACAAGATACTAGCTTGAGTATAAGTAGCCTGAATTGCATAGTAAGCTATTTATGATTTTTGGTGTCTATAGAACAAAAACATAGAATTGTACCGAGCAACAAACGAATGTTTGCAGTAGAATAATATTTACATTCCTACACGAAGAGAAAAGCCGTTACGCATATTCAACTTTACTTTAGTGAATGAAAAGAAAACAATCATATTAAGCATTCCAGTGATCAAATATACATTTTTAAGGTCATCTATGAATCAATAATTACTAGCTACCAATATTATTACAGTCTTCGGACCATAAATCCATTTTGGTTTATAAATAGTATATACAGTTTTCTGTAAACTGCCTTTTAAAAACAAGAGCAGTGAAAATACTTCAGCTTCCAGAAATGATTACGAATGCAGTAATGGATTTTACTTCGGATATGAATATACAAGTAAATAGTTTGCACGCAAGCGTTGCCGGAGATCACGAATATTAAAGCACGCGTCTGAAATTTTAGCCATTCAACTAATGTAGCTATATCTTACTTATGCATTTCTAATTTTGTATTATTTAAAACCTTAACATTGGAAGATTTTTAAAGAGCAGTTAAATACAGCTGGTTCAGCTATCTGCTTTTGACTAACCACAGCTTAAATTTATTAAATTACTAGCCGCTATGCGGCCAGCCTTCGTCTGGCTTTTAAACGTACCGGAAAAATGCCTAAAAGACACACCTAGGACCTATGGCCGCGTAAGTTCTTCCAACGTTTTTCTCTTTGTTAAGATTCCAACCCTCCTTTGTATACGGCCCTGGTGTATCTCCAGAAAAACATATACATCTTGAATTTTTAGCAAATTAATTGCATGAAATGTGCATTAAACATTTGTTAAAGCATAATTTACATCCCTGTTCTTAAGCACCACCATGACAACATAAAAAATTATATAAAAATTCTACAATAAAATTAAAATTTTTTAAACATTTTCTTACACGATAGTTTGAATGATCCTTTTTCTGAAATTTTGAAATGTTATGGTACTTTAGGTAATCTTCTGAGGAAATGTGTCAGCAGTCACATCGCAGCCATTTAACTTGTATAAAATATTACAATGACATAAACAATATCCCCTGATACAAATGTTAATTATCCTAATAAAGTAATTAAACAATTTACCGTTGCAAAAAACAAAAACAACATTTTAATTTCTTAAACTTTTCAGTCTTTTAAAAACAGTAACATAAAAAATACGATGAAAAATTGTTGCCAAACCGAAATTTTTAAAAGAATAAAACTATTCAAAATGATGCAATTTCATTAAAAATCTATCAACAACAATAAGAAAGGAAAATTGTTGCCAAAACTACATTTTAAAATATCTGAGATGTGAGAATTGTATTCGGAAGCTTCATTTAAAAAATTTAAAAAAAATACAAAATATTATTATTTTTCCAAAATTATTTTTTTAAAAGGAGTCGAAAGGATTAAAGTTCAACGTGTCCAAAAATCAAAGGAAAATAAACAGCACATTTTTTAAAATAAGTTTTTTTTAAAAAAATTCCGCCGAAAAGGTGTTAAGCTCCCCTTCCTAAATAAATTCGTATTTAATCGATTTATTGAAATACGAAATTTATTTTAGTTCGTAAAATAGCTAAGTGTCTACGCTTCACGACGATGTAAAAATGAAATGTATAGAGTGAAATCTCGCTTTCCTGTAGCCCATTATGTCTCAAAATGACGCGATTTGGTCACAAAACATAAAATAAAAAAACTTCTAATTCGAATTTCGAAACAATCGCTTGGAGGTGCACTGGCTCTTGTATAGATACACCTATGTACCAAATTTCGTGGCCCTAGGTCTATTAGCTTACTCGCAACACGAACGAAAGACACACACACAGACTCTTTGTCTTATTATATGTAGAGAAGAGATTTTTCTCCAAGAAAGCTAAAAATTAAAAAGAAACATTTTAGTAGTAACGTTTCTGAATAATAATCCGACTACTACTCTGATATAAATTATCAATTGGAAGATACAAATTTCCTAACTGTCTATACTACTCACTCATTCAAAGAAACCTGTTCCGATTCAGCTTCCTTTGTGTTTACGAATAGGTATTTAAATAATGCGTAAATTAAAACGCATGCAAAAATACAAAAACTTCAAAAATATAAAGTATATTTGAAATACTTTTACAGATCTTTATAATCATATATGAAGAGGAAAATAACGATAAAATGACTTTCTAATTTTCTTCCGCGTGGAAAATGTGACACTGAAATATGCCGAACATTTTCAAAGTTCCAAATAATTAATATAGGGAGGAAGATATATTATTTACTATGTTAAAGCTGGTAAAAATTGTTTTATCGACTTTGGAAACGTCTATAATTTAGTCTTATTTTCGGGATCGTTACGGTACGTTGCGCTAACAGCAAGAATATTTATCATCCAAGTAGTTTAAGAAATTTTGTCATTCGAAGAGACAAAAATCTTTAGTTTCTCTTCGATGTGGCCTTACAATACAGAGTATTGGCATAAGAACTTTTTCTTTTCAATTATACCAGCAGTTGCATATAAAATGGCAATTTAAAGCATTTTTACTTCCGCGACCGCCAGAGATGCTATTACTCTTAATTCTCACCTTTGCGCTTAGCTTCCAAACATTTTACTATGTAACAATTTTCAAATAAAAACGCATACAACGCATATAGCATATTGTTACGAATTTCGTACTTAGTTAGACCTTTTTAGTAGAAATATAAGGAAAATTGTTTTACTTCCTTGTGCAATGCAGCGCGTGACAAATTTTAAGAGAAAGCTAAGCCTAAAAAGCGAAAATACAAGAGCACCTGCATTTAACATTGAATAAAAGTTTATCTCTGAAATTGATATTTAATTTGAATAAATGTAATTGACCACTATATTAGCTGTAACCGTAACTCTACTCTTTTTGCTTTCCAGAAATTGCTAGAACTGTCTTGCGCCCGATTTAAAAAGCTATAAAAGCCGGAGAGAAACATCGCAGCTCAGTTGCTTAAGCGAGTTGTTGTTGTTTACTTAGCTGTTGTAATTTTGTTGATCGGATTAACTTTCTCTGCTTTTTTAATTGCGTTCTATTAAGATTTCACTAGTTTAAAATATAGCTACTGATTATATTGCGTGATACTGTGACATTATACGAATATCTTTGAGGAAAAATCCAGCTTTTTGTTCTATTTCTTGTGATAAGAATAAATTTTATTAATTTTTATCGGATGTGTGTATTCAATCTATTACGAAGCCGTACGCACGCAACAATATGATCAATTTTTGCCATATATCGCTCTTCAAAACCCGCATGGACGCTTATAACGCTGAAAAATATCATGGGGGCTAATGTTGGTATTTCCAAAGATAATGGGGCATATTGCTCGTAGCATGAAATTTGTGTTAATGCTTCTAAACATCTTCTCGTTTCAAGCTTATTACACTGTTAACGTTTATAAGCGTGAAATATGAAAAACGCAAGAGGGCTAAAAACCCTCTGGTTCTCGTGAAAGACTTCCTACAGAAATTTAGTTTAACTTTTACACTGCGTAAGAAAAGAAAAACGCAGAAACATTCCGAATAACGAATTCATTCCGCATCTAAATCTTAAAATGCGGAGCAGACCTACCGATGGGTATGGTATATGAATTTAGAATAAGCCCTTCAAGGCCATTTTTCATTATTTAGCTTGCTTGGGAGCCATAGTAACGATTGCCGCAGAGATAATTAATTTTTTCAATTTACTAGAAAAACTGGATTTGTAAGCTTCCCCAATATCTACAAATTGATACGGATTCAAGAAACAAAATTTAATCGTACCTGCTATTTAATTAAAATGCTTAGAAACTCACTGACGTTAAAAAGTTGCTAATAAAACAATTTTGTAATTAATAATCCCTTAATTTCAGTAAAGTGCCTTACGAATTTATATGCACATCAATATTTATTATTTTACTTACGGCATTTATTCCGCAGTGCAAGAATACTGCTCGCAATGAAAAATAATCTTGTTTAAACAGTTGTGGAACACTATTAAATCAGACGAGAAACACTATTAACTCAGATTTCTTAGATATAACATTAACATTAATAAAGAACATTTTTCAGTTTCGTTTGATGGAATTCATTACATTTTATTATCAACCTAATTACCATGTTCACGTTCTCAATTCAAGGCATTAGTAGTAGTCTAAGAATCTTTATCCATCGCTTATACCAAGTGTTTACTTTCTCGGCTCGCGTAATTAATTTGCATTTATTCGTAATGCTGCGTTGGCAACACGCTTTCGAGCTGACGTCCGTGGAATTCGGTCTCTAAAATGCAGCTGGCCTATAGTTGTTTTAATACCTTACTTTTGTTCGACTTATGTTTTCGGATTATTATTAGATGTTTATATGTGGGTATTTAATTATTATATGTCTTCAGTTTGGTTTGCATAAATTAGGAGTAGCTGAATTTGCTAAAGTTTTAAAGTTATATCAAAAACGAAACATCTCATTCATATTTCGGCGCCATTTTGATTAACGGCCAGTAAATACAAAGTCTATAATAATCTCACTTACTCACCGTTATACATTTACCATATTTTCGTCGATTAAAACTGATAATAATAGATAATTTATTAAAAAATAATAGATACTTATTAACCTTTAAATGAAGACTCAAAATTAACGGCTTACTTTTAATGAGATCTTACAAAAATTCTTTAAAACTTTAAAGACTTAAATCTTTTATAAAATCCACTGATAAATACTAGAATCCTAGCAAAACATTTCTACGCAAACTATAAGTCCTGTTTATACAGTTTCTAATATCTCATAATCATTTAATAACTGGCAAAATTGTCTGTTTAATGATTCAATTACTATACTCGGATAAGATGCATCTAAAAGATACTGATTTTCTCTCAAGTAGGTATGCATAAAAAATCTAATATGGTCACCACATGACTTTCTACGGCCTATTAAATTATACACATGTTTTTGCTGCATTTCTTTTAAACTTATTTCCTCGAATTTCATTAGAGATATATTTCCCATTCAATTCATTTAGTTATCACTTCGCGGCAAAGCAAAATTATATAAAAACCCAAAATATCTTCATGAACAATTTTATAAAACACCAAATACAGTTAAAACAATTAAAAAAACAGTTTTACAATTCAAATTAGAGTTTCTACGCAAAAACAAGCAATTCGGCCAGTGGGTTAGAAGGCAAATTTTTCGGTCCACAAAATGGAAAGTTTCCTCTCCCACTCCACAAAAAGACATTGAAGGTGAAGAAGCTGACTTAATTCACTATTCTACTGAGTTTCAAACGTAAATAAATGGCGTTTCATTAGGCTTAACGTACCACTTTTAAATTCATCATAACTTTACAGCTATTATACGCAGATTAACTAAAAGCATAAAAACCTTAACCGCAAAATAAAAACCATATAATTCAATCACTTTAAAGCAAAAAATGCACAATTTACCAGCATATATGAATAAAAAAACTAAGAATGTTTATATATGATTGGTGCAGCCGATTGCAACGAAAAAGGGGGTGCACAACTATATGTTAAAGCAGTCCCGTTAAAAATTTCAACATTCTACGGCTAATCGTTCTTGAGTTATGCGAAATACATACGTACGAACAGACGTCAAGGAGAAGTCTCTTCTGAATCCATTTAAAATCCATTTTACAATCCATTTTGGCAAGAATAGTCCGTTATTATACCCGTGCGTACAGATGTCATGCAAAAACATTGTTGAAATGGTTTCGCGAGCGGTCCAAATGAATATTTTCGTTGAAATATGACACCCGAAAGTTTTCGCGATTCCAATACTTTCTTTACTTCTCACAAGCAATTAAAAACTATATATATTATCAGACGAGTATCTTGAATTTCTTTAGCGTTAACCTTCGGCATAAATAAGAATGAAATCCTCCTCAAAATGCTAGTATCAGTAACGATAACATCTTCACAATAAGATTAACTTCACTACAATAATGTCCCATCTCGCTTAATATTTCAACACAAACAGAAAACTATTAATACCTGCCTAAGCGTTACATTTTATTTGTAAATAAATTTTGAATCCGGAATAGCATTTAAACGAAATTCCCGTTCCTTTATTATCATAGCATAAAAACTGAGGGAAACTCAACTCGACGAAAGCTTTATTCACCGGATAATCAAATCATTAATGATTTACATTCCCTTTTAACACTCAGTGACCTGAAATTGTGTGTTAAGTGGGAGATCTATTTTAATGATTGGAGATTCACTTTATATCTGGGGGAAAACCTCTGTAAAATAATGACGCAGGCAGATTCACCACAATTCTTCTAACAGCAATTACTCAGTGTAATCATTGCCCATCATATCAGCAATTTTCGTAACTTTTCATCATTATAAAATCATCACGTAATTTCACTAAGCATTACAGGATATTAAATTTTAATAAAAATGTTTTACACATTAAAACATTATTAATCATACCAATTAGATACATTTTACTTCATCAACAATTCTACAATATTTTCGTTAATAACAGCACGTTAATATAATTAATATTCTAAAGACTTCATATCTTAATTAAAAATACGAGTAATTTTGACGAAGTTGCTTTTGGATATATTAATCGATATGCAAGTCAAATATTTCCCTTGAGTCTAAAGATTGACGGTAGTAGTAACCGGAGGTCCTGGAAAGACGCTGGAGTCTGTAAGGAGGCGTGATCTAATGGATTCATAATGGATCACGTGACATCCGGAAGAGATGTACACAAATTTGAATGACTGAATGACGTACTGTTTTTTTTAAACAGCAATGTTTTTCAAAGTTTTATATTTTGTGGCAACGGCTTTCCATATGATGGGATGATATTAATCTTTCTTTAATCAATTAGTCTAATTTGGTTTTAATTATTTAACATGTCCTTATTCTTAATTATTTAGTCTATAATTATTTTTAATTGAGCATCTCAATATATAATATTTAATCATTTTTAATTCTTACTAAAGTAATGATTTCATTATTTACTTTAATAAGAATGTCTTTTCCATGAATTTTAAAAGCCGAGAATCGAACCACAGCCTATCGCATGCCACTTTACCAACAGGGCTTTTCGGACAAAATGAGCTTATCCCGTTCAGAAGGAAAACCATGATGTCACTACTTGGGAGAAAAGCTGTCAGCGAATAAAAGTCATCTCTATTCAAGTTCCAGCTTGTGCAAATGTAAATTTCGTTTTACATTTCTTTTCTTTTCCCTTTCAAATTTTGCAAAAGCTTTTCTTCTGAATTTTTCCTATCCACTATATTATTTTACAAAAGTAATATTCTTTTACAAGTTTGATTTTTCCTTATCATAATTTTTACTTTAAAATAGTTTTTATGTATAATTTTTTTTTAAAAAAAGTAATATTTGTTTTCACAAGTTTAATTTTTCGTTTCTGCTTTTTATTTTAAAATAGTGGTTTTTACATTTTGACTTTATTTATCTTACAAATGTAATATTTATTTTCTTTTCTTCACTTTTCTACAAATGCAATTTTTGTTTTTATTTTTTACGTTTCCCATACTTTACTTCGAAAATAAATTTTAACTCTTTTCTTTTCCGTTTTTACAAATGTAACTTTTATACTTTTAAATCTTTTACAAGTCTTACTTTTATTCAAATGATTCACCAAACTATGTCTATGCAGACGTAAATTTTACATTTTCTATCTATACATTATTCCTTATATTTAACTTTTGTCCTAGATTTAAAACGTATTCGTATTCATGTTACGTTTCTAATTCCGTTTCTCCAAATGTAAACACAAACGTAGATAAATTTTTATAGTACAGAGGCTGTTCGCACATTTTTTAGACGATTTTGGTAAGCGGTAATAAAAAATCGTTTGCTGCAAAAGAAGTAATCGCAATTGTACTATGTTTTTAAAGGTCAAAATTATCGTCTGTGGCTTGAAAGTTTTGTTTTTATTCAAAATGGCGAATTTAACAAAGCAGTGGTTCGAAGGCTACATTTACGCTCTTTCCGAAGAGAAACACGCTGCAGAAACACGCTGTTCTATATGAGAAACACTTATCCACAGAAAAATGGAAAACAGTTGTCACAATAGATGAAGCATGGATGTATTTAAATGATTGTAAAAAAAGAGCCATTTATTATCATAAAAGGGGATAAAAAAATTTAAGTACATGGTTCAAAGCATCGAAAGAAAGTTTTTCTAAGGGATTCATGATTGTTGCTGGTTTTTCTTATAATGGCAAGTTAAAAATAAAGAGAGTGCAAACAAATGGCAAAATTAACTCGAAATACTATCAGGAACATATTTTATCGCCAATTTTTCTGAATGAAATACCGTCGCTTTACCCACAATGCCATCAACCTGTGAGACTCCATCAGGACGAAGCTAGCAGTCACACATCAAAATCCACTGTAAATTTCCTAAAAGAAATGGAACAAAAAACTGGTATCAAGGCCATACCCTTCACTGATATCCCTACTAAATCTCCCGATGTGTCACCTGTGGATTTTTGTGCTTTCGGACTTTTAAAAACTGCATTATCCAAACGTTGTCCCAAAACCCTAACAGGACTCTGGAAAGCTGTTCGGGAGGAATGGGATAAAATACCTCTTCTGACACTTCAAAAGGCATCATTATCCCGGAAATTACGGTGTCGAAAGATAGTTCAGAATAAGGGATGTCAAATAGAACATTTAAAACACAAGAATTTTATGTAATTTAGTTTTGTGAATACAATATACATCGTCTAAAAAATGTGCGAACATCCTCTGTAAATCTACTTAATTTGAACAAATATTGTAAGGAAACAATGGCGTAAAATCTATTTAAATTAATGCATGTGCTATCTACCCCAGTATAGTTAAAACAGTACACATCAAACATCATTCGTTTCTTTTTATTTTATGTTACAGATATTTACGCAAACGTGCTGAGAACACTTTCACAGCCTTGACTTTCCTAATAAGAAAATCGAATTATTTTAATTATAGATAAGATTATCCACATTGTAACATATTATTTAAATATGAAACCAAATCCCTGAGGGAGAGCTAAAAACGAATTCTAAAATACTTACAGTATTAGTCTTTCGCCGTGGAAAGAAAGCTTGCCTTCTTTCTCTAAATTTGAATGCAAGAATTTCTACACTTGCTATATTTTTTGAAACAATATTATCATTATTTTTTTATGAATTTAAAAGCTTTTTAAGATATTAATTCTAACTTACGCTAAAAGATTGTGTTACGAATTTTTTATTAAAGTAAATAATTTTAGTAAATTATATGTGAAATTGTAGTATTTTTTTGTATAATGTAATATGAAATGCATAAAAGAAGAGAAGTTTTGACGGAAAAACAAGAATACAGAGTTCAGTCTTTTTAACATTGAGTAAAATCGTAAATGGCTATCTCGCTAAACTGTCGAGATATTGCCAAGTTGACGATGATTTTGACGACTTACATTTGCCGCCAAATTTCACGAGAAATCGCAAAAAGTCGCCAAACTTGGTTACCATTCGGTGACACTTTAGTGCGGTCTACGTATAACTGCAGTTGGTATTTATTGTGATTGAATAAATATAATTAACCTTGATATGTAACTGTAACAGTATCCGACCGTCATATGCCTTCCAGTAATTTCCAGAAATGGAAGGTACTAGAGATATTTCGGCGGCCGGGGAAAAATTGCATTAGAGAGGATAGAACACCAGTTTCTAAGCAGTTGTTTTTAGCTCAACAGGAGTTCGGAGTATTGAGATATCTCATTTGTGAGCTTCGCTCTTTAGATGCGCTTCGCATTACGTTGTGCTTAACACTAAGTATAATTACTGATTTTAAACTGTGTGAAGAGCAATAAAAGTATTTTTCTGAAATGTTCTAGAAGTGTGAAGTGTTCCTTTTGCTAAAATAAATTTTATCAAACTATCATCAATTCTGTGTACTTTCAGTCTATTACGAACACGTAGAAATTTTTGGTGTCAGCAGTGGGATTGAATGCCAATGACAAGTGCGATGGAGGAGCAATTAATACAGTTGGTGGCCGCCTTTGCTACATTCAAAGAAGAGATGAAAGTGGGCAAAGAAAAGATTGAAGCAGGTCAAGAAAAAATAAAAAGAGATATTACTGCTATAATAGAAAATAAATTCGCGGGTCTGGATGGCAGAATAGACATGGTGAAGACAAAGTTGGAGAAATTTAAGAAAGAGTTTCTGGTGTCGAACAACAAGTCGAAAAAGGAATTTCTATTGCCCGACAGGCAATCTAACAACAAATTGATGACACAGGTTCTGCTGCTGTCGCTAAGGAAGTGGAGAGTTTAGTTTAGTAACGTATGACGCGAGTACCACCCCTTTAATCCAACCATTTCGACGACTGCATTCTACACTTAGGCATAAACTGATAATTCAAAGTGAATCCGTTTTCTGAAGCTTTACCTTTTTAATACTCCGAATGTATTATCCCTTGCTACATTACTGAGACTGCGTCGAATCTTGAGATACCTTCGTGATTACGTCCTTGTACGAAGTAAAAAAAAATACTGTAATCATGAAAATTTTCGGGTATCATATTTCAACCAAAATATCCATTTTGACCGCTCCCGAATCCTTTGAACGATGTTTTTGCGTGACATCTGTACATAGGACAGAATAAAGGACTTTTTTTAACCAAACGGATTGTAAAATGGACTCAGAAGAGATTCTTTCTTGGCATCTATACATTCGTACATACGTATCTATGCATCTCGCATAACTCAAACATGAGTAGCCTCAGAAGGTTTAAATTTGTATATAAGACAACTATAGTATGTAATTATGCACCTCCGCTTTTTGGTTGCAATCGGCAACATCAAAAGTATACAAACATACATAACATATATATATATATATATATATATATATTTCCAAAAGTTAAGCACGGAGAGGAAAATGCTAATTTCTGGAAGCCAATCAGAATTGAAGAGGATGCAATTCACTGCAGAGGTAGATGGAAATATGCAAATATGTTAGGGTAACAGCCAATCCCGCTTTAATGTCAAGAAATATGCAAAAAAGGCAGTCTTATAAGAAGCCAGCTTTATGAAGGGTTACAGAAGTTGATTGTAAGTGCTGATAGAAGGTGTTTAAAACTTTCGCACAATTTGTTTTCAAGACATACGTGTTTCTGTAACTTCCAGAAGACGAATGGAAGATTTCTGAGCGCTGGCGTGCTGTGGGGCGCATTGAAGCAGGACAGTCGATCACAGATGTTGCTCTTTTCTTCGGCGTTCATCATTCTGTAATTTCACGTTTATGGAAACAATTCCAAAGCACACAGACAGTTGTCCGAAGGCCCGTAGCCGGTCGCCCAAGGCTTATAACGCCCGCGGAAGATCGATATATTGCTATTGTAGCCAAGCGAAATCGAGAGCGACTTCCACATTATCTGCAGCTACTATACGCCGAAGATTACATATGAGTGGAGTGTACGCCCGGGTACCTGGAGTTTGCGTTTTTCTATCCGTCCAATCAAGAGGGGCACTGATTACAGTGGTGCCGGGAACATGTCAACTGGAATGTGTCTGACTGGGGCAATGTCATGTTTACTGATGAGTCAAGATTTGCTCTGGAGCCAGATGACAAGCGTATAAGGATATGGCGTGAACAACGAACACGCAATCGGTCCCAAAACATCACCGAACAACACGCATTCCGAGGAGGAAGCATTACGGTGTGGCCAGGGATTACATTAGGATACCGCGCCGACCTGCACATCTTTAAACGGGGTTCTTTGATGGCTGTCCGGTATCGAGATGAAGTCTTAGAACCCATTGTGAGATTGTACACTGCAGCAGTTGCCCCTATTTTTGTTTTAATGGACGATAACGCACGTCCCCATAGAGCTGATATCGTCGATGACTACCTGGAGAAGGGATTGCGCGTATGGCGTGGCCAGCGTATTTGTGAAACCTTAATCCCATTGAAAATCTTTGGGATGCTCTTGGCAGTGCTGTATCTTCACGTTTCCCATCTCCAGCCACTCTTATTGAGCTGGAAACTGCTCTACAAGAAGAATGGCGATTGCCTTATTCTGCGGTGGTTCATCATCTAATTAAAAGCATGGTCACAAGCTTTGTTTACAGATGAGTACTGGGGGATCACACACCCTATTAATGTCCTTTTTTTTCATTTTATGCTGTTTGTTTTCACTTTGTACATAATTCTGCTTAAGTCTAGAGTATGTCATTATCTAATAACTTACAAAAATTTAATATTGTTTTCATTTCTGTGTACAATTATTGATTTTGTTTTATATATAAAGATATATGCTACTTTACTTCCGAATTTTGTGTCAATCAAAGCAGTATTTGTTGATTTTTTGCATTTTACATCTTCGTGCTTAACTTTTGGAAGTGAGTGTATATATATATATATACCCACTCTGTTACTCGGCTGGGTAAGCTTAGGTTTCTTATTCCTGTATGTTGGTAAATTGTGCAATTTTTGCTTTTAAAGTTATTGAATTGCGGTATTCTTATGTTCCAGTTACGATTTTCATACTTTTAATTAATCTGCATGTAATAGTTGCAGAATTACCAACAATTTAAATTAGTTAAAGTGCTACTAAACCTAACGAGACCGCACTTTACATTTGGAACTCTTAGTAAACTTGTTTACATTTGGAACTGTTAGTAAAATAATGAATTAAGTCAGTTTCTGCACCAACTTCAATTAAGGTACTTCAATTTGGAACTCTTAGTATAACAGTGAATTAAGGCAGTTTCTGCACCAACGTCTGCATTCTTGCCGAGTGGGATCTAAAGTAAATTTTCACTTTGAATTATAATTTTTATTTAAAAAATTTTTTTAAATCTGTTTTTAACTTATTTTAGGATTTTCTGTATTTTACAATTTGTAATGAAAATATTTTGACTTTTTATGTATTTTTGCTTTTCCGCGAAGTGAGAAATGAAAGGATTAAATGAGAAATATATATATATCTAATGAAATTCGAGGAAATACTAGTTTTAAATGAAATGCAGCAAAAATGTGAATAATGTATTAGACCGTACAAGGAAGTCATGCAGTGTCCACATAAGAATTTTTTATAATGCATTTTAAGGACTTTTAACGAACAAATTTTACTAAATATTTGTATTAGTTGATTTACGAATGTTGCTACATGTCTGGAAGATTCAGCTTCAACAACAGTAACACTGAAAACGAGAAAGTTAGAAAGGAAAGGAAATTTTATGTTAATACACTATTGTCACAGATTAATTTTCGCTGCCACTGATGTATTAATAGGCAGTTAAAGGAGATTTTAACTACTACATACAGACCTTGAATCTTTTTTGTAAGTTATCACGATCACTTGCATTACCCTTTACTTTACATTTGTAAATATATTTATACTAATTTCATAAGAAGCATGTCTAAAAAATATCAATATCTTCATAAGAAATATCAACTAGAATAACAAAAAAAAAAGAAGTAAAAAATAAAAAAAAAATTTTATTTGTGGAAATAGAAAAATGAAAAAAAAATTCTCCTTGTGGAAATTAATACAAATGATAAAGTGAAAGCGTAATAATTGTTTTTTTATAATAAAAAGCGAAAACGAAAAATTAATATCGTGAAACTAAATATAT
Source organism: Stegodyphus mimosarum (assembly GCA_000611955.2). Classification (NCBI taxonomy): domain Eukaryota; kingdom Metazoa; phylum Arthropoda; class Arachnida; order Araneae; family Eresidae; genus Stegodyphus; species Stegodyphus mimosarum. Next base: position 66,632 of record KK119009.1, read on the forward strand.
TTGTAAAATAAAAAGTGTTAAACGTAGTAAAAATATTCTTGAAAGTGATGAAAAAAGTGAAAAGGAAAATTAATAAGTAAAATAGTGAAGAGGGAAAAAACTGAAAAAAAAATTGTGAAATAAGGAAGTGAAAAGAAATTTAAAATAAAAGACGTTTGTTCTTTGATAGCGTTTCTCCCAAGCAGTGAGATTTTTTTTTTTTTATTCAACGCGATAAGCCGATTTTGCTTGAAAAATCCTGCTGTCGTAATGGAATGCGCGGTCGCTTCCCTTCGAGAGGTTGTGGATTCAATCTTACCCTTTTAAAATTCATGTAAAAGGTATTATAAAATAAATATTGAAATCAGCTGAAAATGAATAAATATTAAATAATGAGTCGCTCAATTAAAAAATAATGAGAAATTAAATGGTTAAAAACAGTTACAGTTTAAATGATTAAAGACAAATTAATGTCATCCTAAACATGTGATTCAAGAAGCGGTTCCACAAAAAACAAAATTCTGAAAAAACGTTACGTTATTCAAACACGTCAGCGTCACTTCCGGGTGCCATGTGATTCAAGATGGTGGTGGCTTACGCCACGCCCCTTATTCTCTCGATCGTCTCCCCGTTGCTACTGATGTCTCTAAATCAATTTAGTAGAATATAATGTCCATCATTGGGATTTCAATCTGTATAATGGCTTTCGAGAATACTTTTCAAAATTTCCGTTTTAATTTGCATACTTAAAGAGCAAACGTGGTTTTCCCCATGTGTAACATGAACATGAAAAATGCCCTCTTAGGAAAAAATTCGACGAAGGCAGAGCGTGGTAACATTTCTAACTTTAAAATAACATGCCTAGCCTGAAAAGGCATTAAATTAAGTTAAAATGAGAATTTTTTTAAATTTAGAATTCATTTAGGAATTTTACACATTGCTTAAAATATGAACCATAACAAAGAGTTTGATAAAAGGATTTTCTAAAATTGCTAGACATATACCTTAATAGCGAATTTCAGCACGGGCAAACGACAGGCAAGCGTATGGAAAACGCTGCATTCATGATGGTAAGTAGCAAGTTTATAATAATACGAATACAAATTTCCTTCCATGAATGCATATTTCTAAACCATAATCCAATGGAAAGGAAGCAATAAGCGGGAATATAAATTCTTCCTTGAATTTTTAACATAAGTTTGGAGAAGACTTACAAATATTACGTAAGAATGAGTTAAATTCAAATATAAAAATAAAATAAATTGGTAGTAAGGATATGCAGCGCATCATTTTCATGAGTGAAGATGTATATTTTCATCGAAATGAAATATCATCATTTGTCTGGGCATGAACCAAAATATTTCAAATAACTTTTCGCGTTATTTTTGAGGATAAAACCTTATTCCATTATACAACAATACAGACTAGTTAAATGGGTCATAAGAAAAATATTTCTGAATTTCCTGCATGTTGATGTAATATTTAGCATTAGTTTAGTTATATCATATAATCTAAACATTTTACGATCTTTTAGTGTTTCTGTACTGCGGATATTTTATTAATGAAATTACATTACATATGCATAATTAAACTTCGCTTTAAAATAAATGTAAACATAAAATTTTAAATTAAGGATTCACTCCCTCCCCCCCCCCAAAAGGTTGCTTCTTTCCCAAATTTAAAATTTTACATTTCTATTTTTCTCTTCCAGATTGAAATATACGAATGTTGTCACACCATTAGGTATCTTTTTATGTCCACATTCGAAATCATTTGCACGTTCTTTTGATATTTTTATGTTTTTAGCTCTGATGGCGGTCGCTCAATTTTATTACTATGTAAACAATTTGATTCCGTGTTTTCATTGTAACAAACGATGCATTTGTGATATAAGATCTTTAGCATATGTATTTATAAATTTAAAATTTTGTTTATACATATATGATTTTTGTTTTTAAATTTGAAATGTCTGATTCATAATACAAAGTATGGTTCGATTTCTAAGCATCTACGAACTTGCAGTCTCCAACATCTATGAAATTAATTTAACTCAGTAAGAAGAAATGTTTCTTTTTTTTCCATAGCTGCTATAATATCTGAAATTTGACTATAATTATATATCTGAGTTTTAACTCTTAAGACTCATTTGGAAAACTTGAAACAATTTTATACTCTGAATAGGATACGTAATTTTTTTCTAACTTTATACTCTCGATGTATCGGTAATTTTTATTTATTGAAAACACATTCTAAATTTAACTGAGCACTGACTCATACTGAAAAATACGAAGTCCTTTCGACTGAAGCATAGAACGAATTTTTCAAAAGGTTCTTTTCAGTTTGTTATTTTCGTAACACTCCTAAACTGCGGAAGAAATTATAGTTTACTGTAGCATTTGCATACTTATCATAGTTATTCATTACATCAAACTTGTTTCATTTGCATCACTGCTAGCGTACTAGAGAATTTGTAATTAATGGGTGTATTTAATGATTTCTCTAATTTTAGTTTTCTTGCAAATCATACTTCACTTTTGACAAGTACTGCATAATTCATCTTCCACAGAATTAGGCTTTTTAATTAATTTTGTAAAATTTTTAAGCTCGTTGCCATGTTGAATGAAGAAAACACGCTTTTAAGGACCGACAGAATTATCATATTAAGCGACGAAACTTCGTTTTGCAGCTTATTATGCACCTATCGACTTTTACATCAGTACGCAAACACAGCCTTTTAATTGTTGCATATATGACCTTTACGTAGATTGAAGAGTCACATAATTGAATGAATGAAAGTTTTAGCACACAATATTCCCTCCTAAAAGAATTTCGTGATGAATACTGTTCAATATACAAATGGCTTCTAATATCTAACTAAGTTCTAAAATAAACCTAAGTCCCGCATCTTAAATCCTATATGTGTATTCAGCTGTATTCCTATCCAAATCAGCATTCAGTCTACTTTAAAAGAGAATTTATTAGAATACCAAATAAATTAATCCAATCTAGAATCCATTTAAAATCTCATCAGCAGCATTCGAGCTGCATCAAATAAATCGAAAGCAAGTTCTGAAGTTCAGATTGTTGCCACTTACAGTTCTCTTAATCAATGAGCGTCTATTCATTTTCATGTTGCCATTCACAGGCAGATAAAAGCGTCTATTCAAACCGGAACAAATAATAGAATGCTTCTAAAATAATTGCGCGTTCATATTCTTTGAAGAATTTCACAGATTTTGAATAGAATGAAACCATTCCTATATTTCTTTTTTATATAAAGATTAAGTTAAAAGCATTTTTCTCTTTCCGTACTTATATTAGTACTAAAAATTCCTTAGCCAGTCATGTGCTGGCATAAGATACCGTCAAATAGGTTTGATGGACCACCTTTTGTCTGAAAAATAAAATAATTATGCACCAGGTTAGCCATAGGTTTAACTTATTGCTTTTCATTAGTGTGTTTCGTACAATCAATGAACGTTTCCTTTAGGAAGTCTTACTTATTAGCCATTGATCTTTAACTAATTCATTAACAAAAGGTGTCATTTTCATAAACAAAATAACTTTGTGCATTTAGTTTTAATACATGTGATAAAAAATATATTTATTTAAATGTTAAATTTGCTGTTTGGAAATTTAACCATTTGCCCTCGAACAAAATATTCTTAGTAACATATCTTTGAGTAAAATTAACTTTATTCTTCATTAATGCCCATTACTCAAGTTTGAAATGATAACATAATAAACCAAAAAATAACCCTGATGGATAAATTGAATCGTTATAAAATATGAAGACACTAAATTAATCAACAATTAAATAAAACTGGCAGTTATTTAATTCTTACGTCTAAAAATAACATGTATTTATCAACAGAATGAATTTTTTGAATTTACTAACTACAGGAATCATATCCACTAAATATAATTTTTATGCCCCCTGTTTTACATAACAATGTAAAAAAAACTGTCATGGAAACAATAATCGGATCATAAACATGGCTCTTGTATTGAAAAGCAATGATATTTTAAATTTTGTATTTTTACAACACATTTATCGTAAGGCTGGCTTAAGTTGCTTCAGAGTAAAGCACTTTTCTAAGGTTTATTTCATGTAGTATTTTTACTTACAGTGTAATAAATGGCGCAATTGCAGCTTGAAAAAGTCGTCTATTGAAGAAGTGCTTCTTGATAAAAGTGTCTTATCTGAATTGCACTGTATTTACTAAGGAAGTTAAATACAACCTTTTTACCCATCGTTCTTTTCAAATGATAAATCTGTGTAATCTGAATGCGAAACTGGAAATGAAACGTTCTTTTGTGTCTCAGCATGCTAAATGTTTGTAGTTTTCCTGAGGAAATTTTATCGAAAGTTAGACAAATAACATTTTGGAAGTTTATGTGAACGAATCTTCGAAATGATACAACTTACGATGGGACTCGAAATTCTAAATTAAGCGGGCAACAAAACTCGTACTTTTCATATAGTTGGATTAAGAATTTAGGAAGATGACCTTTTCCAATACATCATAAGTTATTTCCACGCTGTTATTTTCGAAACCGGTAGTCACAGATCTATACTTACGAAAATATTTTAAATGACATTACTGTACATGTTCTGCCATTTTAAAATTAAAACAATTAATTTTGTAAAACTGCGAAAGATAACTTTTTTCGTTTTCTTCTTGCACATTTACTTATATTTAGGAAAATTTTATGCTCATTACAAAAAGTAAAACATTCGGTTGGTAAGAAAGTTATTTTGATTTGTACAAACACATAGCGTTATGTTCGTTTTGTTATTCTTCTCTTAAGCTTACATTTTTACTTCCTTGTACGAAGTAAAAAGGAAGTATTGTAATCGTGGAAAATTTCGGGTATCATATTTAAACGAAAATATCTATTTTCACCGCTATCAAATGCAATTTAACGACGTTTTTGATTGACATTCGTACGTAAGAAAAGAATAAAGGACTCTTTTTACCCCAAATAATTCTAAAACTGATTTAGAATGGATTCTGAAGAGATTTTTCGTGGCGTCTGTGCGTACCTATTTATGTATGTATCTCGCATAACTCAAAAACGAGTAGCCTCAGAAAGTTGAAATTTTGTATATAGGGCTGCTATAACATGCAGATGTGCACCTCACATTTTGGTTGCAATAGGCCGCACCAAAAGTATATAAATATGTGTATTTATATATCCACTCTGTTATTCGGCTCAGTGAGCAAAGTTTCTTTATTCTTATAAGCTTGTAAACTGTGCATTTTTTGCTTTAAAAATAATTGAATTATGTTGTTCTTATCTTTCGGTTAAGATTTTTATGCCCTTAGTTAACCTGCATGCAATAATTGTGCAATTATGAACAATTTAAAATTTTTTTAAGTGCGGCTAAGCCTAATTTTTGGTTATGATAGCGGCCATAATGTTTACATTTGAAGTTTAGCAGAATAGTAGATTTGTTGCCAATCTAGAGAAATTAAGCTTCGCAACAACAAAGTAACGTGTTCTTTTGTCATTGCAAATTAAATTATGCTTGATTCATTTTGGAATTATTATTTAAGTTATTAGCTGGTTTTTGCGTACAAATTGTAATTTTAATTGTAAAAATTGTTTTTTTAATTGTTTTAACTGTACTTGGTGTTTTCTGTTTTTCTATATCTTTCAATTTTTAATGCAAATGTTTTGAATTTTTATGTATTTCTGCTTTACCGCGAAGTGAGAACTGAATTAATTTGTAGCGCATGAGCATTAGATAAGCGACGTTATCTAAAACTAAAACGTCTATGAAAAACTGTTTCTCTTTTATTTGTTTAATTTCTTTTATACATCGTTTTAGACTTATTATAATATTTGAATAGAACTTCGTGATAATTCTGCAGATGCTATAATTTTTGCTCATTCTGAGTTATAAAATGAGTGAGATGTAGCGCTGTTAAGCGAACCTAACGTCGAAATGTGGCTGTGGTAAATAAATATAGTGAACTTTAATAAGGGCATTTGTTCTAATGTGGTTTATGCGCTATCGACGAAGTAGATTTAATTCAAAATTCGTTAACCATTAATTCAATATGTTTAAATGAAATGCAGGAAAATTGCGTATAATTTAATATTCCGTACAAGGATGTCACATGGTGTACACATCAGATTTTTTTTTCTTTTGAGATACGGCAGCTGACACTTAACGTAATATAGGGGTAATGCACATAACATATATAACGGACAATGCACGGATTTTATTTACAACTGTTAATTAACGGCCAATTTTAACATGCGGTGCAAAAAATAAACATTTTCGACACATTTTACTTTTTTACTTTTACATACGTAAGAAAGCGGCTGCGGCTCACAAAGAGGTATGTGATGTATGCGATGTTGATTGCTTGACGGAATGCGTGTGTCAGAATGGGTTTAAAAACGTTAGTTCCGGAAATGTTTCGCTTGAAGATGTGTTCTGGCCGACCTTTTGAACTTGATGATGACAAAATTGGAGCCGTAATTGAAACGAATCGTTATAAAACTGTGCGAGAGATTGCAAAGGTTTAAATGCATCACACACACAACAATCGAAAATCACATAGATGGCTTGGGATCGTTAAGAATCTCAATATTTGGATTCCGCATGAGATGAAAGAAAATCACTTAACACAAGGAATCACATATTTCCAATGCGCATTTCAAACATAATGCAGTCGACTCGTTTTTGAAGCGAATTATCACTCGTGATGTAAAACGGATCGTCTACGATAGCATTCATGGAAAAAGATCATGGTCCAAGTACAATGATTCGGCAAAAATCCTATCAATAGATAAACTCCATCAGAAAGAGATCATGCTGTCAGTTTGGTGGAAGTACAGGGGTTTTGTGCATTTTGAGTCGCATTCAAAGCAACCGAACGATCTACTCGGATCATCAACTGCCAACAACTTATAGAGTTTTTTTTAATGGCCAGGCGCTATATTTTGATAGTGATTAGCTTTGTGCCACTACAAGCGCCGGAAGTGGTGGCCATTTCATTATTGAAAGCACCTAATAGGTAGCCACCATTTTCTGCCGTGAAGGGATGGACAATTACAATCATGCTTTCTCCGGGATTCGAACCCAGGCCCATCGCTAAAGCAATCAGTGTCACTAACCACTATACCGGCTGGTGGGCACAGCTTATGAAACTGAAGGAATCAATCAAATAGAAAAGGCCAGAATAGAAATTATTAGCAAATTGTGTTCCACCACGACAATGCGAAGCTCTCACACATCTTTAGCAAAACATACGAAATTAATAGAGTTTGGTTGGAAACTGATGTCTAACTCCCATTTAGCTCTGACCTAGCACCATTGCATTATCACTTATTTCGAAGTTTACAAAGCTTCTTAAAAGATAAAATTTTCAGTAATAACGATGATCTCAAATTTCACTTAGCTGAGTTTCTGCTGATAGAAAATCAGAAGTTCTTTGAGCGCGGATTCATGAAGATACCAGAAAGATGGCAAAACGTCATCGAACAGAATGGACGATATTTGACTGATTGCAGTTCATTTTTTTGTATGAGAAAAACTGAGTTTTACTTCACGCTAAAAACCAAAATTACTTTCTTGCCAACCCGATACAAAGAATTTAATTCTCATGCGACAAGAAAAATAAATGAGATACGTTTCAAAGTTGATGATTATATTCAGAGACCGTACACAAATTAAAGAGCGAAATTTTTGCATTTGCACGTAACTAAAAGTAAAATATTAATTAAAGGTTTCTGAATTTAGTAAATTAAGTAATAAGCATTCCTACGCATATCGTCGTGAAATGAGTTGATGCACGTAAATATTTTCAAAAATGGAACATATTTACAGAATTGTAGAAATGGTGCTGTAGGAAGGAAACATCGCCAGGATTCAGTGCTGGCACAAAGCCAACTCTCAAAATTATTTGCATGAAGTAGAAATAAAAAAATATTTATAGTTTGATGAAAAACTTTTCTACCATTAGATAATGGTTCTTAAGTAATAAAACTTCATGAGATTATAAATAACATATTTTTAGCGTTCAAAAACTTACCTCATATGAAAATTCTTTCGGCATACCATTTTAAATTAAAAAACATTATATATTAGTAAACACAAAAAATTTCAACGAATAGAATTTAAGGGGATAATATCGACGTCGAATTATGTAAATGTATTTGAAAATCGACTGTTCAGGCAAGTATGAAATGACGTAAAATATTCCAAATTTTGAAGTTCGATATCTCGGTCAATTGGTTTCTTACGAAAGTCAATTTTTATGTTTTATTTTTTATAATTAATATACAGTTTCTCTTAATATAAAGTCTGGAAGGAAGCAGAAAAATTAGGTTTCGTATTTTTACGAAATGAGTTTTATAAATTTAAAACTGCTAAAACATGAATGAATCTTTTTATCAAATAAAACATTTCTGTGATTGAAACTCTTATCACCAACGGTTGCAAAAATAGAATCCATAGATGATAAAAGATGCTGTATGAAATTAAAAATTTTCCACTAAGAGAATTTAAAAGTAGTTGAAAAGAACCCTTATATTACATATTCAGAAACTGCAGATGAAACTACCTTACAGTTTTAGATATACTAATATTAATAAAAATTTTAATTCATCAAAAGTAAAGAAAAATCAACAGTTCCTGGTTTTTAGTTTGGATGTGCATTTAAATCACAAGTATTACAAAATTCACTTTTTCAACTTTCATATTTATACAGATTGTCCTTGCATCTTTAAAAAAAGTATAACTTCAGTAAATAATATAATAAAAAATAAAAAAAAATCTGAAATGTTTCAGATTTTAAATTACATCAAAAGGGGCGTTTTCTTAAGGTTTTGTGTGTTACCTTTATTTATTAAATATCATGTTCTTCGTACTTTAACCATAGATTTCAGTTCAACAGCAATATCGCAAAATAATCTTAAAATGAGCATATCTTTAGAATTTCCGATACACAGTTCCGCGCGCTGTAGATAAAAAAGGTTTTTTTTTCTATACTGTTGTCATTGCTCGCTTTTAAATCGTTGAGTTTGTGAATCAAAAATTCGTAAAAGGTTTGCAAAATATGAAATAGATAATAAACAATTTCGAAATTTGGGCTTCCAGATTCCCATATTCGGCTGGAAACGTAAGTTACTCAAAACTGGATGGCTTTAGGTACCATTATTTTATCACAATGCGAGAAACATATATACATTTATGCAGATTCTTCATTATTTAATTTCTTTAAATATAATGCAGGGCGATAATGTTTGGTGGCAACCATTTGAAAAGTGAATCGAACGTTTATAGTGAATCAACGCAAAATGCCCAAACGAAAACAATAGTCCTTCAGAGACAAAGCCCCTTTGGACAAAAATGTCCGTTTGTAACAATGTAATATAGTCCAATTAGTACGCTTTATGACAATTCGCTTTCTGCCACTTCACTTTTAAGAGAGACTAAGAAAGTACATTTTTTAATTTCGAAAAATTACTGATAGTCTAAATAGTCAAGCACTTTGCTGTATTTTACAACATTTACTGTTAACGAAAAACTTCGACTGTCCACAATAGTACAGGCAAGCAAAGGAACATAGATTCCATAAACTGATACGGATACTACACCCTATACTCTTTCTCCTACACTCAGTGAGAGTGCAGTTTCTGTCGATTATATACATATTTTTTAATTTCTAATGCAGCTGGCAATATGGAGATAAATATCCTTATGCCATACAAAGATCCAAAAACCATAAAAAAAACATAGTAATTACACAATAATTTACACAGAATTTAAGAATATACAATACAATAATTACACAGTTTGAAATACAAAGAATTGCACCAAAAGAAAAATGTAATGGATAAAAGTTATAAATAAAGGTTGAAAACAAGATCAAGTCTACAATCTGTTTAAAAGGTCTCTAGCCTCCCAGATCTGGAAAAACCACTGTCACCGTCGATTATAACCTCCGCCATTTTATACGATCTAATCTCTTAAACTTAATTTCATGAATGTACATTGTGAGTGTCATCACCTTTAAGCCTTTTTCCCAGTTTGGGGAAATGTGATTTATATACGTTATTTCTATTTATGTGGGTCACATATTTGTCACATCATTGTTATATTTACTGTTAATTAGGTTTTGTGCTTTATAGTTTCGAAACTGCCCACAAATACGTGTGCCATATAAATGCAATGGCGTTTTTTTAGGCCAGTTTGACAGGCGTCATGGCAAATTCTACACATCAGGATAAACCTGTACTTACATTTTTCAATATCTAAAGACTAAAATACATCAAAGAAACACTTTTCTTATCTCCTGCAGCACTGCCTTTCAAGTAAGAATAAATTTTAAGGAAAAATAAAATAACTACTTTTTTGTCTAGGGCAAAAATTTTAAGTTTCAAAACATTAGGTATTCATACAAAATTTCATGAGCTTAAGTAATCTAATTAAACACGAATATGCATTTAAAATTGTTTCCGAATAATCTCATCATTTTGTTGAACTGAACGTATAAAATGTGTATGCTACTTACTTTTTCAGCTATTTACTATGTTCGCTGGTATAGATTTATCGATGAATGCATAAGAATAGAAACTCTCAGGAACTAATAGAAGTAAGTATGATTTTTAATAAATGAGTATTAGAAACGCACTTTTTTATTTTAAAAGAATTAATTATCGAATATTTTTATGGGGATCATATTCCTATTACTGCTTATTCCAGCCTAAAATACGTTTTTTTTTTCGAATATGTAGAAAAAACAAATATTTTGATGATTAAACATTTCAGATAATGAGAAAAAGAATTACATTAAAATTTTAAAATACGATAAAATTCAACCATTAATGAAAATTGGTTTTATAGAAAACGAATATGCATGTTGACAGAATATGGAACACTTTATTTAAATAAGCAAACGTATTTTGCACCAATTTGACGGATTTAAATAAGTTAAGAAATTTTAATTAAAATGAGCTTGTAGAGAATTTTTAAGACAGATGGCGCTATGCACAGAGAATGTCTGATTACGTTTCGATTAGTAGGAAAGAATACCATTTACAAACAGTAACATGAATTGCTCGTGTTAAATAAATGTTTTGTTGGTTGTTTGTGTAAATCAAGCTTCATAATCGCAGTCATGGCACTTATTCACAAATGCTGTAAATTACTTTTAGCATAGAACCCATTCCAAATTATTTGGAAAAGGATCTTAACATTTTTTGGAGCCCAAATATGGAGTGTGAAGTAAGAAACAGTAAGCTTTCATTTTGAGGGTAAGTGAGAATTATTTTTTTATTGTTATGGAACTTGAATTAGCATCTCTTAAAACGGAAAGAACGACAATATGCTGTTTAAAAAAATCGAAAATGCTATGCAAGATCCTCTATCAGTTTCCGAACTGTTAGATGAACTTCTTGAACGAAACAGTTCACCAAGATTCACTCAGTTAGCTGGACAGTGATATTAAATTTTAAATGATTAAAAGTTATTCAAATTGTAATGAGGTTATTAAATCAACGGCTATGTATGCAAGAAATACCGTTAAATTCTCGAAAGTATAATATACTCATTGTGGTGATTTGTAAATGATTTTAAAAGTTCCATTCACGAAAACGAAAGTTTATATGACGTTAAAAAATTTTCATACCTGAAAAGTTTGTTAGGGGGAACTGCGCTGAATGCAATTAAAGGTTTTACTCTAACAAAGCGAAAATTGCAATAAAGGCATAACTTTGCTAAAAGAATGTTTCGGAAGAAAAGACATCGTAATTAGTAGTCACATGACGAAGCTATTAAACATAGATCCAGTGAAGCGCGCGTGTTGATATCGTAGTTCTTCGAAAATTATGCTCTGAAGTAGAAACAAATATTCGATCCTTGGAAAACTTTAAATGTAGTTACGGGGAGTGAAGGTTCATTTATTGGGTCCGATTTTAATGAAACTGATTTCGGAGGAGATAGCTTTAGAATACAATAGGAAAAGGAAATCAAAAACGAAAATTTGTGTTTTAGAATTAATTGAATTCTTAAAATCTTTAACAGCCAGTGTAAAATTTAACTGTGTATTCTGTGACGCAAACCACGATACATTTCAATACTAAGTTCTTTCGCCTACTGAAACCGAAACAAGCTAAAGTTGTTGTTTTAAATGTTACAAAAAATCACATTTATTCACATTTGAGTGTTGACTGCAGATAAAAATAAAATCCACTTAGAAAATTTAATTCTAATAATCGTCAAGACGGCATTTGCTTCAAACAAATTTATTTCCAAACAGAAAGTTCGCCGAATGAAATTGTCAATTAAAAAAAAAGACAGTAAATCCCAAACGATAGTTTCGTCTGTATAATATTGCAAGGAAATATTCACTTTTATCACAAATTATATTGTAATTAATTTATTCAAATTCCGTTTTATCACAAACATGTCAAGTACCCAATAAGGGGTTATTTGATAACACTTCAATGCGTTCCTTTATCGTGAAATCGTTAGCGAATGAGTTAAAACTTCCAATTATGAGAAAAGAGAATTTAATTATTTACACATTAGGAAACAGCAATCCAGAGAAAAAATTATTAGGAGTAGCAAGAATCCAATTACAAAAGTGTAATGATCCCAAGAAGGAAAAGAACTCGCAGATTTAATCACACAGAAAATTGCAAATGCAGACGCTTGACTCCGGGTGGATCAGTATATAAAATGTTAAAATGCCGCTACCATAATCTGACTTATATTTTATTGACAGTACAAAACCACTTGAAATTTTGATAGACTCGAAATACGTTTGGGAAATAAATTCGGGTGCATGCGAAAAGATCAGGAATAATTTAACCGTTGTGGACAGTGTTTGGAATATGTGTTCGACGTCGAACACCTAATGCTATATTTCCCAGCATTTCAATGAAATGCTGGGAAATATCTGTGTAGCTTTGGTGCCAACAGCCATCGCGCATGGCTACGGAAATAAGCAAGAGGGTATACTGAGTTGTTTACTTACTGTTAAAGAAAGAAAGAATTAAAGAATTTGTGGCAAATAGATAGTGTTATGATGTATTACTCGCCGAAAGAACGCACTCCTGTTATTCGTAAAAAACTAAAAATAATTTATTTCTACTTTTACGTGAATGAAGTTTTTTGAAATTTTGTTCAGATATGTGGCACACACGCAATTATTTTTATTATAACTGTTTTCCAAAGATGTAATATTATGTTTTTGTGTTTGCAGCTTGTACGTTGGAGCAAAGTAAAATATTTATGATATTTATTGTGTAGAGGTTTGACTTCCAGCCCCGTCTATAAAGAGGTGACCATAATTTATGGTGTCAGAAGTGAGTTCCTCTGTGGATACAATGAGACAAGACAAGGTTACCATGCATATTGACAGAAGTTTGTGTCAAAATTGTGTTGCATTGTGGAGATGTGGCGGAAATCAGAAGAGAAAATTAATAGCTCTAGATTGTGGTGAGTAGTAATTTTGATTTCCATAAAAAGTGTTTAGTGTTAAATCCGGTTTATTAATGTTGTGTTCGAGGTGTCTGTGTTGTGTTTGATTCATTCTTTTTGTTTTTGTGCTCATTGTGGTGTTATTATCAATTCAGCGTTATTATATTTTTCTTTGAATTAAGATGAGTCTGAAGTCGCTTAAGTCATTAAAAAAAGACGAGTTATGCTCGTGGCGGAGGAGTTAGGATTAGTAATTCCGAGCGGGGCGAAAATAGTTACTTTGAAAGCTTTAATAGAAAGTTCTGGAGTTTATGTAAGTGATGCTGAATTTGTGCAGAATGTTATTGATGAATATTATCAATAACATTTTGCAGCATCACTTACATAAACTTCAGAACTTTCGGCTAATCTTTGGAATATGGTAACAACTAGTTTGGCGACTTTTGGCCACATTTTGGTAAGGCGATACCATTTTTAATTTTTATGGCTAGGATTATTTTTAATGTTTGCCTTATAAATTCGCAGGTGACTTTTATAATGGATAATTTAGAAGGAAAAGAAAAGTAATGTAATTTCTTGCATATTTTATTTATTTTATACGTGCAAATGTTCATCCTTGGAAAGGGTATATTCAAGCTGAACATATAAAAGCTTGCGTAGTATACATACTTTTTAACGATCAGGTAATTTCATATTTGTCCTTTTTACCTACTTCAAAGATTCACAAAATGTTCCTGCATTTTTGTGCACATTTTTCTAATTTATGAGAAAAATGTTTTACATATTTCATAAATAAATTTGCCCTGTAAAAACAAATTTCTGTACACGTTTGTTCCACTACTTTCCGGAAAATTCCGATCGTGATTTTAGCTAATAAGCACTTAGAAACAGTTTCGCACCTAATCTTCGTCATGATTAAGCACTTTTATTCCATAAAAATTCTAGCATAAGCGTGATTCGGCTAGCAGATTGTTGTAAAAAATGTTGAGTAAAAAAAAAAAACATCGTGAAAACAAAACATGGGACAAAATGGAATTCCTTGTAACATGACGATCGACACGGGAGCCAATGTTACCATAATCCGAAGATTCACCGAACTTTCTATTAAAGCTAAAGGAAAAGAAAATACAAAGTGAGAAACAAAAATCAGAAAACGAAATTAGATTAAGAGTTAGAGAAAATAAAACTTTCTTAGTTAGAGGCGGAATTAGCTTTAGCTAACACTAGGAATGTCTACAAAATCAAAATTCTTACAAAATCAAAATGTTGAGACTGACACCTCAAAAAAAATATGGAAAATCTAATTAAAAGTGTAAAAACATTAACAATTTCGGTACCTACAAAAGCAGAATCCTTTAATCACTTTTTCCAATCAATTGAACAGGCTTTTAGGAAAAACAAGTAGCCGAAGATTTAAAAGCAGAAATCCTATTAAATATTTTGGGAGAGAAAGTCACTAATTTAATGGTATATGTGAAGGAAGAAGATATTAAAAATTACGATAAACTAAAGTCTATAATTTTGAAGCAATTTCAACCAACCCCTCAAGAGTGCTTAAATTGTTTTCGTACTACGCAAAAATTGTCATCTGAGAACTTTGTACAATTCGCATCAAGATTAAGTGCAAATTTTGAATATTATTGTCAGTTGAGAAAGGTACAAGATTTTAAATCGTTATGTGATCTTATGGTTTCGGATACAATATTCAGTGAACTTGATCGTCAATTAAAGACCCATATAGCAGTTAAATAGGGAGAGACATGGTTCGAACCCCAAACTTTAGGTGGCGAATGCGATATTTCTTTGCCATCGAAAGGTAAACAAAAACCAGAATCCTTTTTTGCAAAATCATTTTCAGGCAACGCTAATAAAAGAGGCGATGGAAATAATGTTAATAAATATCGTGATTATAATTACAAAAATATTTCTAATTTATATATATATCTGGAGCAAAAGATCAAACATGTATTTTGTGTAAAACTAATCAAAACACCCGATACAATATTGTCCTGATTTTAAAAGATTTTCAGTAAATGAGCGAGTTGAAATTATTAAACAAAATAACCTTTGTTTTAAACGTTTTTCTTCGGAGTGTAACCCAAAAAAGTGTAGAGTCAGAAATTGTTTCTGTGATTCATTTCTTATCATTCATTGCTTATCATTCTATGATTCATTTCCCTAAGCAAAATAAAATTCTTTTGAAAATACAGAACGGTGATGCTGAACGAACTCGATGCAATTCTTCAGTGTCAAGGTCAAACCAATTACATAAATCATCTGTGCTATCATCTGTGCTGTTACTCACTTGCAGTGTATACGTTAGCTCTGTTGATAAAACAAAGTTCAATAAAATAACGCCCGTTTTATGCGATAATGGCTCCGAAAGAAGTTGGTGTACTTTGAAAATTGCTTAAAATCAGTTCGAAAGGAAAGGTTGTCAGTGTTTTTCCTTTGGCTCAGCAAAGCCTACCGAGAAATTATATGAAGAAGTAGAATTAAAATTATCTAGTAGATATAACCTTAATCAGTGTATTCAAAGTCCTAGTGGCCGACTATTACAGCGGCATCTGTTCCTGTTCCAAATGAAGAGGTACAAAATATGCACTCCCGCGGATTAGTTTAGCCAAATGCTGTGACAGTAATATAAACATTGAGGTATTAATTGGTGCAGATGTGTTTTGGCAGATTATTGAAGCTTCTTCTTTAAAAAAACCAAGAAATTACTTGCGTGCCAACGATTTTCGGGTTTGCTTTACAGGAAAGTCAAGATGATTACAATCCAGCGAATTTTTGAGTAGCCGCTTCAGATGTTCAGGTATTGTGGGAGCTCGATGCTTTAGGAATAAAGAAAAGGAAGAATTAAATGTAGTTGATAAAGCGTTGATACATGAATTTGAGAAAAATTTTAAATTCGCGAATGAGAGGTATGAGACTGATTTATTATGCAAGTTTAGCTATGACGAATTAAGAAACAATTATTTTTTAGCTAAAAAGCGGTTTGAGGAGTTAGGAAAGAAATTTTCCACAAATGATTGGATTCCTAATGAGTATAGGGAAATAATAAATAACCAAAAACAAAATGGAGTTATTGAGGAATGTAAGAGAGATGAGCATGAGTATTTTATGTCCCATAGAGAAGTTGTTAGGGAAGATAAAGAAACAACCAAAGTTCAGATAGTCTTTAACTGTAGTTCAAAATCTAAAGATAATCTTTCTCTGAACGGTTGTTTGGAAAATGGCCCAAATTTAAATCCAAATATTTTTTATGTAATTCTAAAATTTCGTAATTACAAAATAGCATTCAGTGGTGACATAGAGAAGGCTTTTTTAATGACAAAAATTTCTGAAAGAGATAAAGTTCTTAAAATTTCTTTGGTATTCAGATAACCCTAGCGAAGAATATAAAATTATGAGAATGAAAAGACTCGTTTGGACGTAAAAGTTCCCCTTTCATTTTGAGTGCTATGATAAAGCATCATATAAAAAATGCGAGAGAAGTAAATCTAAGTCATTTGAAATGTTGAATTCATCGGTTTACGTAGACGATTTATATTTTGGTGAAGACAATGTGAGAGAGTCATTTGAGTTGTCATCGGATGCTGTAACAATATTAAAGAGTGGTGAATTTGAGGAAACTGAGGTCTTAACAGTAGAAAATTAGAAAAGCTGTGGATAGAACATGGACTTAGCGATAGTGAGATGGTGGGAGTTCCAACAGCTGTGTTACGAACTCAGCCGATAGATGGCGCTGCTTTGAACTTATATTGACATTCTGTTATTTTAGTTCTTGAGAGTGAAAGTGTGTGCGTGTTAATGAGGTAGTTAGATGTAGTACGTGACTCGTCAAGTGTAAATTGTCCCACGTTAAAATGTGTCAAATAAAGGATTAAATCTAATTATTTTCAATTACTCTCACAGAAGCTCAAAGATCAGAAGAACCAGGTAAGAGCTATTATTATTATCATTATTTACCTGTTTTGTTTTATGGTGCCGAAACGCGGGAGCTACAGTAATTGAAAATGGCACAACCAACCGAATTAGAGAAGTTAAAGAGTAAAAGAAAAACTATCCGAGCTTCTTTAACTAAAATTGTGAATAAAATAAATGACACATTAAAAGGGGACAATATTGATTATGACGATTTGGATGAGTTAAAAAATCAGTTAGAAGAAAAAGCTAATCAGATCTATCAGCTAGATTCTACCATAGAAAGCCTTATAAGTGATGTAGAAATGCTTGAAGCTGATGTTCTGATCAGCCAAGAATATCGAGAAAAGATTACGAGTTCCAAATCGAAACTAGATAGGTACTTTAAGCGTAAACTTGAAAACGAAAGTAAAACAGACGCACATAGTGAATTCTCTAGAATTTCTGAAGAAGGGGTAATTATTAATTATCCTAATGTCAAATTGCCGAAATTAAAAATAGAACCTTTCGACGGCAAATATGAAAACTGGCAGGGATTTTGGGAACAATTCGAAGGTGCAATTCATGAGAATAAACAGTTATCAAAAATTGATAAATTCAACTATTTAAAATCGTTCTTAAAGGATTCTGCATTAAAATGTATACAAGGATTGACATTAACGCAAAACAATTACGATTTAGCTGTTGAACTATTAAAAGAACGATTTGGTAAAACCGAAATTATCGTACGTTCACATGTAAACAAACTTTTAGGCTTAACTCCTGTGAAATCATGTTCGAACTTAAAGGAACTGAGACAATTACATGACACAATTACTATTCAAATTCGAAGTCTCGAAACAGCTGGAGTAGAATTAAATAATTACGGTGGAATTCTTTTTGCCATTTTAGTAAAATTAATTCCAGAAGATATCGTATTAGAATATAATCGTTCTGTTAACGACGAATTGTTCAAAATTACTCCAGTTTCTTAAAAGGGAAATAGAAACACGCGAGAAAACATTTTTATTTCTCAAGACAGACGAAGCCGATAAAATGAGAAATTCGCAGTTTAAGAAATATGAGAATTTTAAACGTCTATCGACGGCAGCGGCGTTAAATGCTAATACAATTAAAAGTGCATGTATATTTTGTTCTACTGATGAACATACGATGGATAAATGTCCTTTATCTGTAAGTGAACGAAAAGCTAGTTTACTACGACTTGGATATTGTTTTAATTGCTTAAAAATGTCCCATGTGTCTAGATTTTGCCGCGATCGAATACTAAAAAACATAGCCATTATATATGCGAGGAGGGATCGGCGACGAAAGTCTTATCGGGAAATAAAATAAACAAAATAATGATTTGATTTAGAAAGTTTGGTAATTTCATGCAATGATACTTTTGAAGACGATGAGGTTTTAAGGGAATTCGAAAACTCTATAAAAATGGTTAATGGTCGCTATGAAGTCAATCTTCCGTGGAACGAAAATATTGAACGCTTATATGATAACTATGCTATTGCGGAAACACACTTACAAAAATTAGTTAATAAATTTAAGAGAAATACTTCCTTTCTTAACCAGTATAAGAAAATCATTTCGAAGCATGTTGCAGAAGGAATAGCTGAAAGGGTTGATTCCAGTATGTCTGAAAATAAAACTAAGGTTTATTATATGCCTCATCAAGCAGTTATTCGTGAAGATAAATTAACTACAAAAATGAGAATTGTGTTTGATGCATCTTCTAGTGCAATAAACTCTGTTTCTCTTAACGACTGTCTGAAACCGGGTCCTAATTTAACACCAGATTTGTTGGCCTTACTTCTGCAGTTTAGATTGAATAGAGTCGCCTTGACAGCTGATATTGAAGGTGCATTCTTGCAGATAGCATTAGCAACAGAAGATAGAGACGCTGTCAGAAGTCCTAAGTAACAAGCTATATGTTGATGATCTTATCCATAGTTTGCAAGATGAAGAAACTGCCTTTGAAGCACATCAGCAGGTGAAGTTCGTTTTAGGAGAAGCTGGATTTAACATGAGGAAATGGCGAACAAATATACAGCCACTTCAAGATCGATTCAATGAGAAAACTGTTTCTGAAGTTTCGCCCTGTAAGATACTTGGTTATTGCTGGAATTCTGAGAAAGACTGTATAAGCATTGACAACGAAAAACTGATGAATCCGAAGAATGTATGTGAATTCAAATCATCGAAAAGAGGTGTAATAAGAACTGTTGGAAGGCTGTTTGATCCAATTCGACTTATTTCTCCGTTCACAATTAGAGCGAAGATGATACTTCAAGAAATATGGAAAAGAAGACTGAAATGGGATGACCCCTTACCACCAGATTTGGCGAAAGCATATCAAGATTGGTGTGAAGAATTGCAGTACTTGAACGAGGTGATGTTACCACGGCATTTATTTGAACTGTTTTGTAGATGCGAGTAAAAGAGCCTACGGAGCAGTGATTTATTTACGTTACAGCGACTTAGTTGGAAAATCTCGTTCGGTTTTAGTAGCCTCAAAATCAAGAGTTGCACCAGTGCATGAAATTACGTTACCTAGGCTGGAACTTCTTGCAGCGCTTGTAGGAGCTAGATTATTTCAGTATATTCGAAACAACTTGGAATTTCCGAAAGATACTAAATTTTATTTCTGGTCCGACTCAATGATTATTCTTCATTGGATCAAGGGCAATTCTCGAAAATTGAAAGTGTTTGTAAAAAACAGAGTTGAAGAAATAAGAACTCTTTCTAATTCAGATTGGTGGAATCATTGTTCCGGAAAAGAAAATCCCGCGGATTTACTATCTAGAGGAGACAATTTAGTTGCTCTGAAGGACAAGGAACTTTGGTGGAATGGACCACTTTGGATAAGGAAAGATGAAGACCACTGGCCGCAATCGAGTACTGAACTTTTTGATTCGCTTGAAGCTGAACCTGAAATAGAAAATTCTATTACCCTTTTTGTAGGAACTGAATCAGAAACTCTTTTTGACATACAGAAGTTCAGCAGACTTAGCAACGTATTACGAATCACAGCTTGGATTCAGAGATTTATTTACAATGTGAAGAATTCACACAATAAGAAAAATGGTTGTTTAACAGCAGAAGAACTTCAACTGGCTGAACAGTATTGGATCAAAAGGACTCAGATGGAGTACTTTCCGCAAGAATATTTGGCTTTAACTAAAGGAAGACCGTTGCCAACAAATTCAATCATTAGGCAATTTAACCCGATTCGAGATGAAAGAAGAATAATTTTAATCGGAGGACGTCTACAGTATGCTAACATTTCTCACCAAGAAGCACATCCAGTTTTGTTGCCAAGTGCTTGTCACTTGTCTGATCTTATTTTTAAGAACTGCCATGAAAGACTAAAACATGGAGGTATAGCAGAAACACTAACTGATCTTAGGGAGAAAACGTGGATTTTAAGGACTAGGCAAAGAATTAAGAGTATTATACATAAATGCGCTTTATGCAAGAAATTTCGAACGAAGCCAATGACCCAGATTCCTGCACCACTGCCAGCTGAGAGAATATCAGAAGCATATCCTTTTCAAAGGACTGGATTGGATTACTTAGGACCATTATACATTAAAGATAGAGATACCACGAGGAAAACTTATGTACTGCTCTTCACTTGCGCCGTAACCAGAGCGATACATTTGGAGTTAACACTTGACTTAACCACAGAGACATTTCTGCAAGCTTTTCGAAAATTTGTCGGAAGAAGAGGCATTTGCAGTGTAATCTATAGTGATAATGCAAAGACATTCCACAAGGCAAAACGAGAACTAAATCTGCTGTGGAAAATCATAAAAGGGGAAGAAGTGCAAAATTTATTTGGGAAGTTATTTATCAAATGGAAATTTATCGTCGAAAGAGCCGCCTGGTGGGGTGGTTTTTGGGAACGCTTAGTGAGGTCAGTTAAGACGACTCTGAGGAGAATCTTAGGAAGAACATCAGTTACATTTCAAGAACTGGAAGTTATTTTGATAGAGACAGAGGCAATTATCAACTCTAGGCCTCTCACTTATGTTTTCAGTGATCCGAATGAACCAGAACCGTTAACGCCTGGACATTTCTTGATTGGACGACGATTATTGACCCTTCCTCAAGCGACTAAAGGAATCAAAGGAATTCCTTCCTCCGAATCCCAACTTTTTAAGATGAGACGATACCAAGAAGATTTACTTAATCGAATTTGGAAAAGGTGGAAGGCATCATATCTTCTGGAGCTTAGATCAGCTCACCAGTCACGATCAGTAAACCGGCCTACAGAAGTACGAGAAAACACTGTGGTTTTGATAAAAGATGACAACGCGCCAAGACTTTTATGGCGAATGGGAATTGTGACAGAATTACATTCTGGACGTGATGGTCGTGTCCGTGCATGTACCGTGAGACTTTCGAAAGGAACTTTCATTAGGAGACCTGTACAACTGTTATGTCCTCTGGAACTCTCAGTCAACACTTAATGAGAACTTTCGTCTCCTGACGAACTGCTGGCCCCGGAGGATGTTACGAACTCAGCCGATAGATGGCGCTGCTTTGAACTTATATTGACATTCTGTTATTTTAGTTCTTGAGAGTGAAAGTGTGTGCGTGTTAATGAGGTAGTTAGATGTAGTACGTGACTCGTCAAGTGTAAATTGTCCCACGTTAAAATGTGTCAAATAAAGGATTAAATCTAATTATTTTCAATTACTCTCACAAAGCTCAAAGATCAGAAGAACCAGGTAAGAGCTATTATTATTATCATTATTTACCTGTTTTGTTTTAAGCTGAAAGCCTACGGTTGAATTGGAAACCTGATAAAGATGAGTTATCGTTGGAAGTGAAGGGTTTGGTGGATTCGTGGAAAACGTTGCGACGCTCTAAAAGATGTGTTTTACAAACAGCTGCAAGAATCTTTGATCCTTTTGGTTTCATTGCGCCATTTGTGATACGTATAAAGTTATTGTTACAGGAAATTTGGGAGAGAGCGTGTGGTTGGGACGAAGAGTTGCCGGAGGACATGCGGCAAAAGTGGATAATGTGGCGTAACGAAACTGGAAAATTAAACTAAAATAATGCCGTTACTATTCCGAGATATGTTTCCTGGACTGCGAGAATGAACAAGCGGAAGTACATGTGTTTTGCGACGCTTCACCAATTGCTTACGGAACAGTTGTTTATTTTAGATATTGTGAGAATAATGCGAATTAGAAAGTGTCCTTCATAATGTCGAAGAGTAGAGTGTTACCTTTAAAGAAACTAACACTGTCGCGGTTGGAACTGATGGCCATGGTGATAGATGCTAGAGTGGGAAATTTCCTTAAGAGCGTTTTCAAGGATAAAATTGGATGAATAGTGGATGATTCTTGTATTGCATTGCACTGGGTGAAGAGAAGTGCGAAGAGATGAAAACAGTTCATTGCCAACCGGGTTGTGGAAATTCAGGACAGATCGAGTCCGAGTGATTGGTACTATTGTTCGTCTGAGGATAATCCCGCAGATTTGCTTACTAGAGGAATCTCGGCTGAGAAGTTGGTACTTCATGAAAAATGGTGGTCAGGTCCAATTTGACTTAAGAAACGTTATGAGAGTTGCCCTAACCAATGGGTTAGAGAGTTAACGAATGTGCACAATGCGGAAATACTAACAGAGCAAAGAAAAAAATTCGGTCAAATGTCTTTTAGTGCAGTTGGAATTAGTTCAGCAGCTTTGGAACACATTTTCAGTTTGGAGCAAGTTGCAGAGACTTGTCGCTTAGTATTTAAGGTTTATAAGAAATGTGAAGGGGGATAGGATTTTGATACCCTTCTTAGAAAAAAGTGAACTAAAAGAAGCGCATGATATCATAATCAAACTAGTCCAAAGAACTGACTATAAAAAGGAAATATCTACTCTAGAGAAAGCGAGAGTGTTAAAGAAAGGTTCTTTAATTTCTCTAAATCCGTTCTTGGACAATAGTGGTTTACTACGTGTAGAAGGACGTTTAAGAAATGCCAGCTTACCAGAGTCTGTGAAATATCAAATAATATTACCTAAGAATCATCCTGTTACAAAATTATTAGTGAAAATTTATCATCTTAATTACATGCGTGGAGGAGTACAATTAGTTAACTCTGCGATGAAACAAAAATATTGGATTATAGGAGCAAATACAATATAATTATAGGAGCATTATTATACGGAAAGAAATAAAAAAGTGCGTTATCTGTGCGGGAGTTTGCTCTGAGCTTTCGAAACAAATGATGGCTGACTTACCTTCTAACTGATTATTCAGGACAATTTTTGATCAGCCCTAGACGTGGTAGAGGCGTTAAACCACTGAAAATGTACGTGTGTTTGTGTGTTTCGCAACGAAAGCCGTCCATTTAGAGCTTGTTAGTGGTCTTAGTGCTTAGGCATGTATTGCAGCTCTGAAACGATTCATTGGACGACGTGGAAAGTTAGCTGAAACATTCAGTGACTGTGGAACAAATTTCATAGGTGCAAAGAATTATTTAAAAGCATGTACGATAGAAGCCTTTGGTACCCTTACTTGACCAATGAAGGCGTTAAATAGACAATGAATGTTCCATCAGCCCCTCATTTTGTAGGCCTATGGGAGGCTGCCGCTAAATCCATGAAATTTAGTTTCACATGAGACGTCTTATAGGATCGCAGATCCTCTCACAAGAATACTTTTCAAGTGTCTGGTGGAGACTGAAGCCACATTTAACTCCTGTCCTTTAGTAGCTGCTTCTGAGGACCCAAATGATTTTTCTGTCATTACAGTGGGTCACTTTATTATCAGTTCCGAGTTAAAAAGTGTTTCTGAACCTGATGTTACAAATGAAAAAATTCTCATTCGTGAGCGGTGGAAATTAGTCACACAGATTTCCCAATAGTTTTGGAAATCGTGGTCAAAAGACTATTTTACTCAGTTGCAAGTGCGCAACAAGTAGAAACTCCCCAGTGCCGATTTTCGTGTGAATAACTTGGTGCTAATTAAAGATGAAAACTTGTCGCCACTTAAGTGGAAAATTAGAAAAGCAATTCACACCTATAGAGAAACTTGAAAACTGTTCCAGGTGAAATGAAGAGACCGATTCATAAATTGGTCCGACTTCCTGTGGATGACTGATTGATTTATTTTTTTCATTTATTTTATGTGTTACATTTATACCTTTAAATTTAATGTGTTATATTTATATTTCAGTTTGTTTAATTTCTGGTTAAGCTGATGACGGGGTCATGGGGGCCCAGTGTGTTATGATATACTGCTCACCGAAAGAGCGCTTTCCTGTTATTCGTAAAAAACTAAAAATAATTGATTTCTACCTTTAAGTAAATGAAGTTTTCTGAAATTTTTTTTCAGAGATGTGGCAGCACGCGATTATTTTTATTATAACTGTCTTCCAAAGATGTAATATTATGTTGTTGTGTTTGCAGCTTGTACGTTGGAGCAAAGTAAAATACTTATGATATTTATTGTGAGAGGTTTGATTTCCAGTCCCTTATATGAAGAGGTGAACAGATAGCTTGGATGTTGAATCTCAATTTAAACATAATTTATTGAATTACTCTTATGTTATGAAGCAATTCGAAACAAAAAATTTGATGGTAAAAGATATGAAAATTAGATTACCATTTAAAGCGGAACCAAAATTAGACTAATTTTAGTACTGCAAAACGAATATTGTCAGTTTAAAGAATAGATTTCAGAATAGCTTATCTCTTTATGAAGAATATGAAAAGTTTACAAGTGAACAGTTAGTTGGAAATATTATAGAGAAAATACATCCTGAAACAGAATTATTTCAAAACAAAACGTATTATGTGCCCCAGCTTTCTGTCATTAAGAAAAACAGTGAAACAAATTAAGATTAGTTTACGTTGCTTCGTTCAAAGAGTTAAACAGCTTGTCTTTGAATAATAAGCTATCAAAGGTACCAAATTTAAGTTAGCCTATATTTAAGGATGCCTCTTGGATTATCGTCAAGTTATTATTTCATTTATGGTAGCCTGAGTAGTTGAATGTTATGGAAACCTTATTATGACGTAATTGGTTGCGTGATTGCGGTAAATTTGACTGATGGGAAAGGATTTGCAAGGGCTTGTTTGTGTGTTGGATGCCAGTTAGGAAGTACATTGTGTATTTTGTGCTTTGCATCGTAAAATGGCTGCCGGTGGTAAGCTGGTTATTTCGTGGTATAGAACGAGAAAGCGAAAGTTTTTTTTTAGAAGAAAGAACGGAATTATACGTGTCCTGTTTGTACGAAGGAAATGCGTATGGTAGAACGTGAAGATCGTTCAGATGGTTTTAAACAGGTTTGTCGCAAGAAAGGTTCAAATGCTCACCATATAAAGCGTTCTATTAGAAAGCAAATAGGGTTTGAGGAAACTTTTTGGATGTTGTTAAGGAATTTTGTGTGTAACAGACATTTTTAAATAAGGTAATCGGATATTTCCTTTGTGTAGTGCTATAAGATGAATTTCCTTTTTTATGTTATTTCATTATTTGATTTAAAATGTAGTTTATTGAGATTATGTATTTTTTGTTTGGCTCTAGTGTAAAATTGGGCGCTCCTTCGACTTTTTAAGTGAAAATCGATCGATGTGTGCATGGGCAAAGTCAAGGGAGTGCGCAATGCCAAATTTGTGCAATTCTCTGATTTTTTTTAAGTGAAACTAGGTCGATGTGTACATTGATACCGAGTTTGTGCAATTCTTTCACTTCTTATTTTGGCTTTCTATAGCCAAACATCGCCGCTACACAAAGGCAAAAAAAATAACAAGTCAAAGAAATGCACAAACTCGGTGTCCATGTATCGCCAAAAATCGCCCCTTTTCGCCAAGGGGCACCCGTAATTAGCACTGCTTCTAAATTTCAGAAAAAAATAAAATTGCCTTCGCGGCTGATATCGAAACGACTTACTTCCAAATTTCCCTAGCGGAAACCGATCAGAAGTATTAGAGATTTCTACGGTGTGATGAGTTGACTTTTGGGGAACTGAAAATTTACAAATCACGAGACTCATATTTGGAGTTACCTCTTGTCCTTTCTCAGATAGATGTATACATGGGCACATCGATGTGTACAGCGACAATAAAACACCACAAAAATAAATACAAGGACTCAAATAAAGAAACATGTAGGATCTTGAATGAATGGTTATATGCTGATAATCTGTTGTAAGGGACGGATTCTGTACTTGAAGCTGAAACCTGCTCTACAGACGCAAAATTCATCTTATCAGAGGTAATTATGAATCTAAAAAAACGAAGAACTAAAATTTGGAATGACAGAGGATTTGAAAATCATTCAACTCTAAAAATTGTATAGTACCACTGAATGTATTAGGTACTGATTAGAACACCTAAAAAGACGAATTTAGTTTTGATGTTTCTTCTGTTTTGCCACTCTTAGAGGACAGACAGATAAAAAAGTAACGTTTTGAAATTAGCCTGTAAAATTTATGACACTGTGGCATTAATTAGATCATTTGTAATTTGAGTGGAGCTTCTATTTCAAGATTTACTGGAGAGAGGTGTAGGATATAAGTGAGAGTTTGAAAGTTAAATGGGAGATTTTGAGTTGGAACATTTTTTTTTGAGTTGGAGCCCGGAGTTTGGGGGACCCAATCACCAAATCCCGGTGGTGGAGGATCACCATCCATCATCATCCATCCGGCGCCACTGTAGAGACATTAGGTTTTATTTCGAAGCAGAAGATTGAAAAATGAGCAACACCTTCGCCGGGAATCGAACCACGGACCTCTCGGTTACGCGTCGAGCGTGCTGACCACTACACCACAAAGGCATGAGAAGAAGGCGGGAGAGACACCATATGAACTTTAAAATTTATTACATTTGTATAATAATCTGAACGTGGCACTGCTTTTAAATTTGAGTTATGATGAAACCAGTTCATCCCGGGGAGGAATGTACAGATAATGTTTTAGTTAGATGGCATTATGCGCACAGAAGTTTCGATTATAATTTGATTAGTGGATAAGAATACGCTTAGCTGTAAAGACAGGAACATGAATCGCTCGTCATAAATAAACGCTTTATTGTTCCGTGTGTGAATCAAACGTCATAATCGTAGTTATGGTACTTATTCAATAATACTGGTGATTACTATTAGCCTAGAACTCACTGCGAGAATATTTGAAAAAAATTGACAAAGTTTTAGATAAAAGAATTCGCAGTAGACTTTATTGAAATACTTTGTTTTCTGAATTAAAATTCGTTTCTTAAAATATAATTGTATATTAAAATAAAAACTCTCACTCAAATTCTTGTTTCCATAATTTGTATGCAACATTATTATACACTTATTGTATCAGAATTTGTTATCATTTCTTTATTCTACCAAATTTTATTTATTATTCCAATCCTCTTATACAACTAGTTTTGCATATGTTGCTCATCAGTTAGCTAGCTACACGTTACAAACAAACAAGGGGAAGAAACATATTTGTGAAAAATCCATAGTTACCTCTAAAGCTAGAATGAAAGGAAGTTTTAAAGTAGCATTTTTGCGTACTCCTGAAGATTCTGAGTTTCGAGTAAGAAAAATGTTAAAGAGAAAGGTTTCTTTCTTTCACTGCTAAACTCACTGTTGTTGAAATATAAAAGAAATAAGTAGAACTCGGAAAAATAATTTTTGAGAAAAAAGTACGAACGATGGCATAACAGCTGTATTTGACGTGTTGCTCTCTCAAATAGAAAAGATGAAGGGTTGTATGAAGTTTACCATACTGCTTTTCTTTAAATAGCTGAATAAAAGAGAGAATTAATTTTCTCGCAACAGTTTTTATTCGGAAATAATGTCAGGTTGTTTGATTAGAGAACTCCAATTTAAAATCAAGAAAAAAGTCTTATTCTATTCTTTGAGAGAGCAACATCGCGGGCTGAAAGTATTTAATTCTGTTCTAATGCTTCTACGTAATTGTATGCCATGCATAGGTATTAAAGGTAAATTAAAAATTTAAAATCAGAAAGTTAGAATGATTTTTCTTCGTATGATATAAGAGAACTTCTTTGATCTGTGCGTAATCTGAATGCATTATTGAGCTCTCAAATACAAAATAATGATATTTTAATTCAACAAATGCGCACCATATTACAGAAACCCAAAATAATCATTCTCGTGTAACCATTTTCATGTAATTATTTCAGGTTACATGTATGATAATATGCAAACCATTCATGAATAAGTCAGTTTCCAACTAAGCAAAGGAAAGCAACCTTAAATTCAATTTTTACACAAAAAGTTTAATTTCTCATTATCGTCCTTCTCTTCCAATACGAAAAAAAGTTTGTAGTGTTCCTCACTTGTATTCTGTTAAATAAGTTCAGAAACCTAGTGAACAGCTAAGCGAATAATCGCTTAAGTCCAAGAACAGATACGTAAACTCAGGAAGGGTTAATTACCCTTTATTTGCTCAAAATAAAGATTGCAGCCCATTTCTCAGAGCGTATAGCAAAGCCTCCACTTGGGCTTAAAATGTAAGAAATAAGAACTAACTAATGACTAACTAAAGAGATTTAGCCGAAGCTAACACAAGTCTAAACTAGTCGGCCCATAATATTAAATTAGCCAGCGAAGCTATCAAAAGGCACGCAATACGGCCGAGCGTAGTAACAGTTAGAGAGACGTAGCCAATAGGGAAATGCGCGCTATTCAGGAATCCCAAGTCTCTCTCTTTCGAACTCAGTGGAACTTAAATACTACTCTACTTCTTATTTGCATTTTACACGATTCTAAAAACTCATTCTGGTAATGAATTGTAAGTTGAATCTAGAAGAGATAGGGAAATGTCATAAACTTAAAATATCTGTTATAAAATTAAAATATACCTTATAAGTTTTCTTGGAAAATTCTTCATGAAGACCATTAGATAAGCAGCCTTGTGGACTTGAAATAATGGATTAAATGAACAAAAAGAACATCGAAAATTTGAAATTATATTGTAAGCTGTAATGTCACACCAAGGTGGGAAATTTTTCTGATGCGGCGATTGTATTCTGCAGAGAAGTTTTGTATTTTTAATTTATTGTGAAAGGATCTCCGTCAGGTTTGCGAATTCACCGTGGCCAGGGTGGTTTGTGGATTCGTCATGGGTGGGTTTACGAACTCATCGTAACCAAGTTTGACTCAGAACCCTTTCAGGATCCGATCTCTTACTCCTTTTACTCTATTACGAACCCCCATAAGGATTTCTAGATAATATTTCAAATGCTCCCATGCCGTAAAAAACCTCACGTTTACAAAGACGCACGCTTCTCGGCATCTGAACCTGCGCACAAGGGTTTCAGAGATAATTTCTCTATCAGCATGCAAATAGGGCGTAATATCTTAAATATATGTTTTCAGTACTTTTCTAAACATTTTCCTATACACAACTACAACAAATTTAAGTTCCGATATATTTAATTTAAACAATATTTTGAGTTTAGAATTAATGCTATAATCGTAAATATTAAAAAATAGCATTTTAAGCAAAATCGATACTTGATACTTTTCACAGTTTTTGAAAATGGGTGGTCATATTAAAAAAAACGAACATCAACAGAATAATGCCAAGTCTGATTTTTGCTTAGATCACACCTTTTTCCTTTGCTACAAAATAATAATTCATAAAAGTATGAAGTTGCAAAACAGAAGCTAAATTTTAAAGCAGCTATTTAAATCAGAAAATTTAACCCTTAGAACGTCACGGCATACTAGCGCATCGACACGTACCATATGGAATTATTGTCTTAAGTATGATAAGAAGAAATGCAGTTAGGTTTTTTTACGGATAATTTATGACATATTAACATTAACATCGCGCGCAGCTGCGCCCAAAATGAGAAACTTACTATTGGTAAAAAATAAAAAGGGGACACAAAACTATCTTAAATTAAAAATTATTACGAATGTTATAAAAATATTTAAGGGTTTCATTCTATGATTTACCCCCAAGCTTTAAAATTCTTTCCACGTGGTTCTGACTTCACATAAAGACTGCATTTACTCTTAATTCTAAATTTCGACGCATCTTACAGTTCTATAATTCAGTATAGGATGATCTGGGGCCTCTTGGTAGCACATTAAAGTCTTTTAAAAAATACCTTAAAATGGCAATATTTCATAAAGCAATTTGATTCACACTCTTGAAAACAAGTGAAGCCGATCTTCTTATTCCCGTGTAAGTGATAATAATAAATCAAAGATCATCAGAGAATGAAAATAAAAATAAAAATACAGAGGTGTGAAAATGTGTAACATTTCATATAGCAAAAGCATGTACAACTTTGTAATTATTTAACATTCATGCTTTCAATAAGCAATGGCAAAGGTTTTTCTTTAATTTTCAAGGCTATTTATCAGATGTGTTCTTCAACTTTATAACCCTATAACTAAATCAGTTTATGTAGTTTAATATTAATTTCCAGCAAATGAAGCAAAAAGTAAATTGTCTTTGATTCAAGCCGGAATGCTACTGAGACCAACTTGTTGACCGCATCTAAACTATGTTTTTCTTAATATCTTCTTTATATTCCTGTACTATTTAAATAAAACTAAATGTACAACTATAATTTGCATTAATTAATTAGTATAAAGTGATTTAATATATTTATTATTCTTTGGAATAACTGAATACATCAGCTACACTTAAAAACAAAGCATTCTAATATCTCAATACGTTGCTTTTCTGCCAAACATGACATTATTTGCAAAACTTTTACAGTTTCAAGACTTTACTTTCCAAAACAATATAAATTACACTCTGATTACATTAACTGATGTAACTAAAAATATCGGATTTTAAAACAGTTCTTTGTTTCATATCGAGAACATAAGTGGTTTGTTTAAATTAAAGTTCTTCCTTGCACAGGAAAAGCATAAAAAATCGCAACAAAATCCTTCCTTGTTATGCATTGCTAAATCCCTCATTGTTTCCTGGTGAAACTTCCTGTCATATTATTTTCTCCAAGAAAATGTGGAATTGATTTTTATGCATTAAATTACATCCGTTTTCCTTAAGCAAACTGAAATAAACATAAGATTTATATCGGATGATCAAAAATTATAATTTGTTATATAAATCACAAACATCTTCGCATAAAATTGAATAAAAATATCAAATATTATAAATCATAAAATCAAATATTATAAATCATAAAATCAAATATTATAAATCATAAAATCAAATATTATAAATCATAAAATCAAATCTTAAATGAATCAAAATAGCAACATTTGTGATATGTTCCAATTATGCATTTGGTAGTCATTTATTTATTTATTTTATTTAACATAATAAATTACACCGGAAAGGCATAATACCTATATCGAATATGTCAAAATTCCAGAAATCATACTTTAATATACATGGAAATTATAACACCATTTTTAACAACACTAGCTTTAACATAATTTTTTTTAAAAAAAGCGATCAAATTTATTTAAGAAAACATATATTAATTTTTTTTAAGTAAATTACACTTCACGAACTTAGCATTTTATCATCTGTTTGCATAAAAATAACACACCGAGTTCTTAGAATATTTCAATGAATTAAACTGATAAATTAAATTTTGTTTTCAGCTTTAATATTAGTAAGAGAAAAAAAATCTTATTACATAATGTTATTAACTGGTTTATTTTCTTTTAAACAATTATTTACATGTTTCTTTGCTTTATTATATCAAATTTATGTTTAATTTTTTAATTTGACCACCTTTTCTTAAATGACATCCATAAACATGAATGATAGCAGTATGAAGAAAAAAAAAACTTAAGTTTACCGAACTATAATAACTAGCAATATAGACTGCTGCTACACAAATATATCTTCATATTAAAAGAGCGTAACATCTCACCTGCAACTTCTAGCCAACTACTTCAGCTGCGATCCCATTTTCACATCCAATCTTAACTCAGAATGCTTTACAGTTTGCTATACGATTTGCAAAAGCTCATTTAGAGCTTTGCCCGCTTGACTGTTTAGAGCGAGCTGTCCAGCATAGCTCTGACAATGGCGGAAGGTTGCAGACGAAAAATCTCTCGATGTCTGTGTCTCCTCATAAAGTGGAGCACAGCGCAACGATCTGTCTGCGCATGCGCCTATTTCTTCGCTCAATGAAAAGGGGGATTTTGAGCTGACCTGGCAGATCACAATTTATAGTCGTTTCGAAGCTTTTTCTCCCTTTTTTTCTGTTATTTGTTATAGGTCTTTGGGCACTTTTTTATTTCATTCTGATCGACATGTTATTTACCTTTTTATTTCCACAAATGTCACCAAAAATATTATTTATATTTTACACTTAATATTACATTTCCCGTCCGGCGTACTAAAAAAAATGAGTGGAAAATGGAATGGCATTTTTACGTGAGAAGCATCTGAATGTGATATAGAAATAAGGTATTTCAAATAAACAAGTATATCATGCTTTTTAGTCTTTCATGATCACAGCGATTTTACTTTTCAAAATATCGTACGAGTTATTTAAAATTTACAGAACTTCTTGTCAATTTATGAACACAGTTAAAATAGTTATATACATAGAAGTTGATTAAAAGGTGACGTTATAAATATTTGTGTTGTTCTATGTTTCGTAACAAAAGTTATATCGAGACTGACAGTGTAATATCTATATATTTGATAAACATCACACTGACATTGATGTGACATATATGAATTTCAATAAATGTCACACAAAAAAGCGTAACATCTCGCACCTTCATACCGGTTGATACCCACATACCCATTGCTTTTTAGTTCTCTGTTAAGGAACGAGAAAAGAAGAGACGCGCTTTACTTAACATCTAAGAGCAGGTGTTATTGTTTTCACGACACGAATTCTCATTTGATGGCAACCGCTTAGCTTTAAAATTGTTGCCGTTCTATTGTAAAAGGTGCTTCATTTATTTGTTAATGGCTACCGTTTGAACGTGAAACATATATAATGTGCAAAGGAAATGAAATTTAAAAAATAAAAAGCGAACATCTACATCTCAGTTCCTAATCATTAAGAATTAAAATCTAGCTTCTCTCTCTGATGCATAATTTGTTCTTTATTCAAGGTTTCTTCTGTCACTGATATCTGTAGAAATTCGGAAAAAAAAACCTCTAGACATCTCAGAAACAAATACGATTATAACAATCTAAAATTGTCATCAAATTTAAAACGAGAAAACTTTAAAAAGCCATAAGAACGTGAGAAAAAACGACTTAACAACAAATCAGCATAAGAAGAAAACAAAACCGCATAAGTTTATCAAACTATGGTAAATTAGTCAGACAGACTGCAGCTGTATTCATAAACTGCATTTAAAGGTCACAATAACTCACCTTTATATCGCCCTTTCAGCCATGATTCATTTTTCTATCGATTGAATTTATGATGATACGATTATTAATCGTTGCATAGAGTTATTTATTTATATTCTCAGACACATTTAAAAAGACGGTAGGGAGATGGCCATCTTGAAAAGTTTCAATGTGTTAGTTGAAAAAAGGGGGGAAAAGCTGTACAATTTAGTAGCATTTCTATCCTTCTAAGCAAGGTATTATAAATCAGATAATTTGAATGAATATATAATGAAGAAAATGTTTGAAAGGTATTTTATAAATGCAAAATGGTTAATTCTCTGTTAGGAAAGTCAGAAAAACGTGGCAGCTGTCCTACATTTAATTATATACTTTTGCCGACTGGTCAGCATGATGTTTTTAACTTAAAACAACTATATGATGTCTCTTTCGCCACTAAGACGAATTAGTTTTCTTTTAAATTGGATGGTTTTGTACCAATGTATAACGGTAATTTAACAGACGAGTGCATTGAGCCAGCGTTCCCGATTGCGTAGAAACAAGGAAAAACAAAACTGTATTAATTGATCATGCACATATTTAGTTTGATTTGCAGGCTTCAAACATTTATGAGTACAGGAAGGGATTTCAAAACGCGTAACTCTATATTGTTAAAGTTTCTTGGAAAGGTTTCGTTGGCCCTTGATGATAAAAAAATCATCGTGAACCTAACCTCATTCACTGCTTTTCGAAAAGAAGCCTGAGGACATTTCACGCAGAATTTTTCACCAAGACATCTCCTTTTTTCTAGGGAAATGCAAAACTATATGCAGCAGTTCTGTGATTTTCAAGTGTTCGTTTTATAGAAAAGGAAACCACAAGGAAAAATTCTTTTCTTCGGGCGTCAAAGTCCAAAAATGTGTTTTCTTCTTAGCATTACAGCAAGCTCGAAATTTCCACTGAAAGTAAATTGACAGGTTAGTGTATTCATGAGATCGCTGTCTAAATAACTGTGAAGAAAGTATCGAATGAAATTCATTCCTGTAATCACAGTCAGAAATCCGTTAATTTAAAACCGTACACGTCCATCTTCATTTAATAGTCGCCTGCACGATTTATTCAAATCATTGTCACGAACCGAAGAGTCATTGCACTGAAGAGTACTTTCGCATTTTTGTATTTACGAAACCGATAAGTACTTCTCTAGACTATGAATTTACACTCTGAATTTTTTTACGGTTTGAATTTCAAGAGAAGAACATTGATGCCTGAGAACCCTGGGATAGCATTTATGTGTCCAGAAATTAAAATACGCTTTATCACCTCTGAATTTGGAAAGTAGAACCTTGAACCACCTGTATTACAGTCACAGGAAATTCGGAACATGCTACGGTACTCGAACTTAAGACTTCGCATTACAACGCCGACAATTTGATAATTAACCCCCGCAGCTCACGAGAATAATTCTTTGATTCTTTCCTTTTTATCAAACAACTTGTAATGTCTTTTTTTAACATTGTTCGATGTCAGGAAACTGAAGAAACCCGCAGTGCCCGCGCCGGGATTCGAACTCCGGACATTCCGATTGCTAGCCATATGTGCTAGCCAGTTACACTACAAAGAAAGGAGAAAATGCCTTACACAATACCCCTTTTGAAGGGCGAGTGGGGATGACGAAACCAAATCCTGGTGGTGATGAATTATCTTCCACCAATGTTTTCTTGTTCAGGCGCTACTTGTAGAGACATTTAGAATTTTTTGATGTCATGAAACTGACAAAATCCACGATGTACTCGCTGGGTCTGCACTCCGCACCTTCCGATGCTAGCCGGAAGTGCTATCCTTTACACCACGAAACCAGGCAGAAAAGCGGAAAAAAATACTTTATAAACTTTTATATAGAAAACAGTGTATTAAAGTACACCATTGTACTGCGAGCAATAATAAGATTTGAGGATGAAGATACAAAACCCTATTGGGGATTGAAGAAGAAAAACCGTATCTTCTGAATATTTTACCCGTTGCGTTCAAAAGACATCTGTGTTGGTTCATGATTACATATGCTTTGTTTAAGATACTGGACATGCGTTACTGCACAGTTATTAAAACCAAACCAAATAATTTGATTGAATAGAAATAAAATATCTGAATAATATGACTGCAAATCGCAAGGCACATAAAGTGTAATGTTCCCGAAAACTGTACTGACTAACCTGACTTAATGAGTCAAAGGAAAAAGGAGGCTGTTGAGATTAAATCAGACTTCTGGCAGACAGCCAGGTAGTATAACCAAAGAGCAAAACGTTAAAAATTCTTATTACAGTTTGTAGAGTCATTAGGTAGGTTTTGAAGCAGGAGAGATATAAAATGAGCAATGCCCTCGCCAGGACTCGAACCACGGACCTCTCGAATATGCGTCGAACGCGCTGACCACTACTACACCACGAAGGCATGAGAAGGCGGGAAAAATACCTTCTAAGTTCATTAATTATTAGACTTTATTAAAATTTCATTTGTATACAGACTTGTATAATTCCCTATAGGACCGCCTAGAAAATAAAAATGACTCTCGTTACCTCGACATCATATTGTGGACTTAAGTTTTCATGTTGAATGTACTTTATCTTTTCATGTTGTCCTAATCTTTGTTTAAAATGCACATTAATCTTTTTATAAATACAGCCAGCCTTCACTGAACAGGATCGTTTGAGAGGGTTCCCTATTGCTTGACCAGAAATACTTTTATGTCACTTTATTTAAACAACGCAATCCTGTGACCAGTACATTTCATTCTTTTTAACATTTTTTGCATTTTAATTATTTGATATCTGTACTTTACATAGTTGATTAAATTAATCTAAGACTTTCTTCTGCTCAATGAAATAACAATCTAAAGTAACTTTCGGCTTAATAAAAATAACTGCTTTCTTTTAATAATTAATAAAAAAAATCATATTTAAAATATGAATCGATAAAATACGTAAATGATGAAGTATTCTGCTAAAGCATTTTAATGCTAGATGTTTAAAACTGAAACTCATAAAATTATTTTTAAACATAATGAAACAGATAAACAAACAACAGAGAGCCGCGCAAAAAATAAGCAAAGGCGATTTCGCTAGTCCCGCAATGTTGTTGAGAGATGTGGTAGAAAACCCATCAATAAAAATTTTTTGTTTTTTGAGTTTTAAAGAACAATTCGCTAGAGAGACTTTTAGAAATCAAGGTGTTCCTTGTGGTATCGATTACCGAAAACAGTTAATTCTTCAGCTGTAACATCACTTCTCGAAATTGGAAGTACTTTTATTAAGGAAGAAGAAGGAGGAAATGAAGATGCACTTAAGTGTATTTTTAAAGCTTAGAAATAAGCATCTTGAAGCAGACTTCAATTTCGCCTGCCAAAATAAACCAAACGTAAATATTGCGTACATCCATAAACAATTCCTCTGTTTAAATTTTATTTGAATAATTTTAAACGAACATTAACAGGATGTATAATAGAATCTAGCTTGAGTGCAAAGAGCAGTATGATTAATTTGTAAAGTTCGAACAAAACTTGAAAGAAGAACCCCTGCAATTTGATAAGACAAATACCTCCTTCAGCCTTTCTTGATAGAAAGTGTTTGTAAGTTTTTAAACAATTTTAGTGCAACAAAACAATTATTTATACCAGTTATGCAATTTGAATGCCACTAAACAATCAATTATATCAGAAAACAATTACTTTTCACGTTTAGTAACGTCTTTTCTAAGGGAAATTCATTCTTGTACTTTTCCTTTAATGAATAATCATCCAACTGATTTTCATGACAATATGACGAACCCAAATTTCATTTTTAAAGTTAAAGCATTATTTTAACATCACAGATCATATTTTTAAATTTCTTTCAGATCTTTTCAATTCGAATTTTCCATTGAAGAAGAAAGCTAATATGATTATAAAACCTTTACAGAAAACCCTTTCTTGAAACGGAAGACAGACTCTTGATATCAAATGTACTTTCATGTCTTTCTCTTCTGTTTTGCTTATCGTAATAAAAAGTATTACGATCTCTTTCTGCTACGATCATTCAAATAATCCATATTTTATTTACAACTGCAACAAATTTTTCTTTCTTACAAAGTGATTTTCATAAATATATAAATGACCTTTCTACATCTAGAATTAAGGCTCTGCCACATGCCTCCGAAAAAGACGATAAAATTTTATTTTTTACTTTCCTGAAAAGTTTAAATCTGCCACATGCCCCCGAAAAAGACGATATTTTATTTTTTTACTTTCCTAAAAACTTTAAATCTATGTTTATTATATAACTCATAGTAATGATATACATTTTAAAAGTGATGATGAGATCGCTGAGAAATTGAGTTCTCTTCTAGAACCACAGATTTAATTTTTGAAATGGCCTTTCAAGTATACATAAATTTTTCGATTAATATTTCAAGTTTTATTTCGCCCAGAAAGATATGATCCTCGATTATTTTCCTTTCTTATGAGTAATAATTTTTATTGTATCCTTAGACATGATTCCAAGATTACCATACAACTTTTATATCGAAAAATGAAATATTTTTCTTTGAATGGGGCAAACAAAATTCAGTGTTTTATCAAAACGAACTTCGTGAAGCATGATGATTTTCCAAGACAATCTTAACCTTCATTTATGGTCAATAATTTAGTTTTTTTTTGTAGGAAGTAAAGTGATGCAAGCTTGACAGGAGAAAAAATTTAAAAGAACTCCAGTGTTTTATTTTTGTAGTAGGTAGTATCATATTCTTGGACATTGTTTACTTGCTTATGATAAAGCAGTCGAAAATTGGATCCATTTGTCGGTGACTTTTTAATTGAAATTTGCACGAATCGCCTCTGAAGGCAAATAATTTGCTGGGATTGTAACCCGA
Source organism: Stegodyphus mimosarum (assembly GCA_000611955.2). Taxonomy (NCBI): domain Eukaryota; kingdom Metazoa; phylum Arthropoda; class Arachnida; order Araneae; family Eresidae; genus Stegodyphus; species Stegodyphus mimosarum. The sequence goes on from KK119009.1 coordinate 105,158, forward strand.
ATTTTTTAACCCGTGACGAAAAACTAAACTACCAATAATAGCCAAATAAATGGGCTTGCATATATACAATGTATGGAGTATGATTATCAATACTTTCTTTTGTAATGAGATATGCTTTATTCTTCGCTTAAACATCCGGATTCCAAGATTCACATACAGCTTTTATACTGAAACATGACGTTTTCTTTGAATGCTGCAAAACATATAACGTTTTATCCTAATGAATTTCATGGTTCATTATGAGTTTATGCAATATGTGGTATCTCAGTACTCTTATGTACATATGATGTTGCAACGTTCTTACACTTTGTAGTCAGATCTATATATCAGATGGTACCTAGTACTCAGATAGTGTATCAAATACAGTAGTCTATTACGTATTTTCAGAAAAATACAGGAATAATGTTTTGTTGCAAGAGAAATTCATTGAATGAAAAATTCAAAAATGGTTACGCAACTGTTACACATGAGGAAGAAATTATAAAGCTACAAATGAGCAATATAGAACATGACATGATTTTGGCAAACCAGTGACTATTGAAGTATTAAGTACGCAGCATATGCAGATTACATTATGCTTACATTACTTGGCACCCCCTCTAACAGTACTCTCTGCACAACAACAACAAAAAAGGGGCAATTCTATATCTTCCGTTCTACTAGGTCGATTGACGAAATTTAATTTGCGTTTTTCATGTCTCGAAAGCGCGACTTTCGATATGCATAAGATTTATGTATAGTCTTGTTATAACATAAGTACACTGCTGGCCACCGTAAATGGAACACCCTGAAGGAAGCATGCATATAACATGAAATTTACAACACGCATTAGCGGAAGTGAGATATGCAAATGATTAGAATTTCAGCGCAGACGCACATCACGCGCGCTTGCGGCGCCACTTTAAAGCTCTATTTAAGTCTTGGAGTTTCCGACGATTTCAAGTTCGGCAATTGTGGTTTTTTCAAAAAAAAAAAAAAAAAAAAAAAAAAACGACCAATTATGCCTCGTAGTAAACAGCGATTATCGTTTGATCAAGTATTCGAGTTCGACAGCGGAAGGATAGTGGCCTACCGAGAGTGTGGATTATCTTTCAGGGAAACCGGTAGTCGTGTTGGAGAAAACCAAACAACTGTAATGCGGATATGTGATCGTTGGATGCAGGAGGGAACGACGGACCGACGTGCTCGATCGCATCCACCTCATTGCACCACTTCACGTAATGACAGGAACATTGTGCACATGGATTATCTGGTTATTTATGATTTGTTAGTTTTTGTAATTTTTAGTCGGTATTTTGCGTCGAATCACAAAAACATCTAGATCACTTTTCAAATTGTTGCCATTATCGCCCTGCATTGTATTTATAGAAATTTAAAAATGCAGAATCTGCATAAATGGATATATGTTTCTCGCATTGTGATAAAACAACGGCACCTAGAGCCAGCAAATTTTGAATAACTTACGTTTCCACCCGAATATGGGCATCTGGAAGCCCAAACTTGGAATTTGGAATTTATTTTATTATCTATTTCATATTTTGTATAACGAATTTTTGATCAACGATTTGAAAGCGAGCAATGTCAACACTGTAAAAAAAAAAAAAAAAAAAAAAAAAAACCATTTTAATCCCCAGCGCGCGTGATTGTGTATGGGAAATTATAAGGATATGCTTATTTGAAAATTATTTTGCGATATTGCTCTTGAACTAAATTTTATGGTTTAAGTGCGAAGAACATGATATTTAATAAATAAAGGTAACACACAAAACGTTAAGAAAACGCCTCTTTGAGCGTAATGTAAAATCTGAAAGCTTTCAGATTTGGTTTAGATTAATTTTAAAATCATAGATTTAGTTATAACATTAAATTATAGATTAAATTCAAAACGTGTTACATTCTTAAGTAAAACTTAAATTTTAAGTTATAACATTATTTTAAACTTATTAAAATTTATTATTTTGAATTAAAGATAAAATTTTATACTTAAAATATATATTAATTTTCAAACTTAAATTATGTCAATGCTATAGTTTTCTAATGGAAACTGAATTCAATTTAAATGACAGTATTAAAAATTATGTATTGAAGCACTTTTCTCAATTCAGGAAAATTATAAGAGAATATTTCTCAGAAGGAAAAACTAAGTATAGTGGGATAAAAAAAGTCCGTTTGAGTACTAGGATAAGTCAGAAATCTCGCTAAAGAAGGAAACGTAGCAAGGTAATGTACGTATCAACACACCCGACGTTAAAATCTAAATTTAAGTAAGAACAGCTCCTAAATTTTCTCTTGTAGAATTGTAAGGTTTTAGTTTAAACTAAGAAAGTTTTATTTTAATTTTTCTTTCCTATATGTTCTTATTTCAACTTCCCGTTAGAATGAGCGCGCGTTTCAGCTTTATGCTAATTTGAAGTGGAGCCAAGTTTGTATTTAAACGTTAGCGAGGAACTTCTCAAGTGAGAGAGCTTTTAGTCTTAGATCACTGCTGCTCTGTTCGACGTTCGCCTGACTAGCTAGTAGTTAAACTCTAAGCCTTAGCGCTGTTACGCTATTACTTATTGAAATAATCTAGCTAAATCTTGCTACGCACCATTGATCGTTTATCATAGAGGCCAACCTCGCGTTTATAGCTCTGTGAGCAACGACTACTTAATTTCTACTTAACTTTAGTTTAATTTATTCGATTGTTCAAGTTAGACCGAAGTGCGGTCATTATTTTCTGTTATCCCTCCCGAGTTGGGAAATGGCTGTAAATATAATGGTTTAATAAAAGAGGATTTTAAATCCTTCTTACGTGCAGTTATTCTACTACTTAACCACAGTATTCTACCATAGAACATAGCTGCATTCAGCTCCCTGTTCAAGATCAGAACTTAAACTACTTCACGAATATGTTCGCCAAGAGTATGCATAGAACACTCAGTCCTAACAGATTTAGGTAGATTAATGTAGAATAATCATTAATGCGATTCGAAACAGCGCATTTTAATGAAGAATCTTTCTCAGCGTATGTGGCAACAAAAACAAAATACAGAAACAAATTAAATGTAGAATATGAAATGTGACAGAACGCAACATTAATAGAGCTAGACTTGGACAGTTTTTGTAAAACCCTGAAAGCACATCCCTGTCACCAAACATGATGCAAGGATAGGCCACAACTCGAGCATGAGTTAATGCTATTTATAACTAAATTACATCAATTTATGTTAATTTTGCTTTAATAAAAAATGCAGTACTTTTCTTTAATTGTCTTTCCATAAACTACCTATAACATATTGAACTACATTAAATATTATTTTAAGATATATGTTTCTAAAAGTAGGATTGGGTTCCCCGAAAAAAAGACTCCGTGAGTCGATAAAGTTTGAAGACCATTTTGTTAAACCAACTGCGTGTACAAAAATGGCGTCTTTTGGGATTTCGACTTAGCTCATCTTTTGATCTCCTTTAAATTAATCCAAAAGCCTCACTTGGAAACAACTCGTACACGACATTTCGAAACAAGGTATGGAAGATACTAATAAATAAAACTGCATGCTCTTTTTTGTCCCAATGTTTTTCGGAAAGTAATTTTAATTGGGGCTTAAATAAATAAAAAAGTCTTTCCTCTTAAAAATGGGGTTTTATTTAACTCATAATACAACTTTTCGAATTTTCTTTTGGAAATACTGCCTTATAAATAATACTTAGTCCTTTCTACAAAATACATCATTAAAAGAATATTTTATGGAATTCTAGATTACATTAGTATCTGTAAAAGTTTCAATTTATTTATCTAATTCATAAAAGGTCATTCAAAAGGAACTAAATATGTTTGTACTTTTATATAAGGAAACTGTTCACGGCAGATGAACACGTAAAGCATCTATGAATAGAAGAAATATGAATATTGTACACAGTAGGAAGTCCACAAAGATGGTTTCAATAAAAATATTTCGCCATGTTTTTGCAGCGTTTTTACCTTTTATATAGTAAAAACGCATCCCATAGCGTATTTCTTTGGATATTTCACTCATTTTGAAATCAGTATTACTTTTTACAAGAGCAACGAATTAGAAAACTGAGACAATCCGGTGAGTGTTGCCGGATGTATAGGCATCAACACCATCTAGTGGAAAAAAACCTCGGAGACTTTTTATATGACCCAATAATTTTCTACCTACATCTATTTAAAGAGCTTATCGACTGTCAGTTTGTTCGTAAGGATATTATTTTATTTCACAGTAAACACTTAAAAGTAATTGTTCCTTAAGATAAGTACCTCACAGTGAGCACTTAAGTTGTTTCATTTCACAGTAAAACGTGTTACAGTCTATACATAGAAAAAGAAAATCCGATTTTAAAAATAAAAATAACGTATAGTCTATTTGGAATATTAAAAGATTTTGGACCTAAAACTTTACGAAACAAATGTTTTGAAAATGGAACAAAGGGATTGGGTTTGGAATGGATTTTGAGATACGAAATGGAGAAAAATGACGGGGCTGAAACAGCAAAGTAACGGAGAATACTAGAATTTAAAGCCGACTGGCAACTATATATCAAGTGAGGATTTACTGAAGGGACTACCAGAGGCTATCTCTGACATAATAAATGCATCTACAAATTTTATATCCTTTCATATGAAAGAGATTTTAGAGCTCAGAATTTTGGTCAATAATACTGCCTTGTAAAATCTAATTTCAATTCAACTCAAATTTTTTAACTAACTATAACTGTTTATGTTTAATCTGTGGTGTGATCTTAATTATCGTAATCTGAGAGCCCAGCCGATAAATTTAATTAATTAACTGAACTCACATTGTAGATCTAAATACATTCATTAATACATATTTAGCTTCGCAATCATTTTAAAATCATATTTCGAAAAGAATGCCATATTTATGTATATTTATTCACATTATTTAAGCAAAAATATGCGATGAGCTCGTCAGCAACAAAATGTGAGAAAGGTAATTTCCATACAGTTAATATTTTCATATATTGTATATAATAACTGACAAAAAAGCATGTTAAGATTTTGAAGGAAAGTTTTCATAAGATTCTTTTTACATCAGAAAAAAATTAATGTACTTTTGAATTTGCATTGCAGAAGTAATGAAATATGACGTTTTGTTTTTATTTAAAGAATTCTTCATTTATATGGTACCTAAAACAGATACTTTAGGCACTTTTTCTCCTTTTTTAGTTTACCGAAAATTACTTTTCACGTTTGCTGAAAATTATGCTCACGGACAATTTTGCGTGTTGCAAAACGCACAGTCTTACTCTTAAGAAACATTCTGAGAGCTGAATTTCCAGTTTTATGAGATGTTGTAAGATCTAGTTCGTTTAGTTATCATAAAATGTAACTAATGGATCTATCTAAGTGTTGATCTTTGCGATATCTGGCACTGGCTTGAAGATGAGTATAATCAGGGAAAGGTGCAAAAGACCTTTTTATTGAACACAATATAATTTACAAACGGCACGGGCTTATTCCACCGACTACTTGTGAAAATGTAAAAGATTATGTAACACTAAATTTAAAGGTAAAGATTAGTGCGAGATTATACAGTTCAATTTAAGGGAACAGGTTGACTCAGAACTCACACCGGCAGCATAATAACTCGGCGGCAAAGATGCATAGCTGATATTATGGTTAACAGCTGGAAGAAAATAGCAACGTGCGCTCACAATGATGAAATCACGCTCCGACTAAACCTTTCGCTCCAAAAGTTTAAATATTCTCGCTCACCCTAGTCCATTTACGTCCTACCGAGGAAACGCAAGGGGAATAAAAGAAGAAAAAGAAAAGGCTCGCAATTTAAAATAGCTGTTAGCAAAAATGAATAAAACCCTATAATGGTTCGTTAAGATTCTTATCCGGGGCATTTCCCACAGCATTCTTGAATAAAAGGGGCGGGATTTCAAACGTTTAGTTAGATTCAGGACATTTGTTATCCATGGGAACTGGTAAGTACAGCCATTTCAAAAGCCATAATATATATATCTTCAATGAGGCTTGACGAATAGCCAGTTCCCAAAGTACTGCTATTCGATCTTTAACTAACCTTATAAGGTATTTCTCCCGCCTTCTTCGCATGCCTTCGTGGTGTAGTGGTCAGCACACTCGACGTGTAACCGAGAGGTCCGTGGTTCGATTCCCGGCGAAGGCGTTGCTCATTTTTCGTCACTCCTGCTTCCAAATAAATCCTAATGACTCTACAACCATTCAAACCGTAACTAGAATTTCTTAACTAACTAGGCGTAAATAGTCAATATCTTCATGTTCTTTTAAATAATGCACATAATTCAGATAATTTATAAAATATTTACTTGGTTTAATTCTTAGTGAACCTAGCTGGCAATTTTTATAAACATTTGTATCAGTATTGATCATTGTAAAATCTATACAGAATCTAGGGAAAGTAATTTTGTAAAATAAAAGAAAATTTATTAGCAAATCATAATGTAATGTATTAGATAAAAAAATGTCAGCAGCATTGTGCGACCCACAGTGTCAGGCAGTCCCAGGCTTCCAGGAGAGCAGCACCACATCCATAAACACATGCCTATTTTGTAACGCTAGTTATGAGTACTTTCCGTAGCTCGTCAATTAGCTGCCGAGACATACGAAGACGCAGTTCGCAGGAGTGCACACAATGCAATATGTTAAAACAATGTTTCTGACGCAATATATTTTTAACCTCAGTCCAAAATGATAATTCTTCTTTTTTTCTTCTAAAAGACCTTTAGTTTAATAAAGAAAAATCTCTCAATTTGAGCTTCGTTTCCAGATAATCAATGCAAAAAATATAGCTTTTGCAAATTATTGCTAAATATTCTCCGAACTTGCCGTTCAGATTGAAACCAGTTCATTTAAGTTCATTTACTTCAGCAGAACTCCCAGCTGCAGCAGAATTGCCATTATTTAGATGAACGTATACAATTGTATGAAAAATATTTAAAAGCTGCACTGCCTTCATTTTCTTCACATAAAGGCAAACTGATATTTACCGTAATTTGCAAGGGCATTAACTTCTCACGTATTTGCTGTAAATGGCCGAATACACTGGTATCGATTTAGAGCCCAGTGTTGCCCAAGGTGTATCCCAAAGACTCAAACACATATAAAACTCTCAAGAAGACGATAGGAAACACACAAACAACCAAGTCTTATGCAGAAATCGAATTCCTGTCACCCCTGAAGTTCCAAATAGCAGTCAGCTACCTCTAAATACTGCAAAAACTAGGGCGATATTATAAAAAATAGGCAGTGTGTAAAACAACAAAATGTACCGTAAGAATTCAAAGGCAGTTAAACTTTGTTACACATTAAACCAAGACGCATAAAGAAAATGAAAATACATACTATATAAACAGTCACAGTGCAATAAAACTAAAATGCATAGGTTTGCATTATAATGCTATAAACAAATATAACTGATAAATAATAGAATAATAGCACATACTAGATAACACATAAATATTTTAATAGAATGTATAAAACAAAAATTTATTTTTAAAATGCTTTACTCTCAAAATACATTAGTAATGCATATATGTATAAGGTTTCAATGATGGAGATGATTTGTTGATTCCCAAACTGTGTGTAAAATAACACAACCTTATAGATGTTGTAAGGTTTTAGTTAAACTAACCAAGTTTTATTTTAATTTAAATCTTTCTATCTCCTCTCTGTTTCAACTTCCCGTCAGAAGAAGCGCGCGTTTTCAGCTTATGCTAATTTTGAAGTACAGCCAAGCACTATTTAAGCCAGAGGTAGAAAACCTCTCGTTGTGAGAGAGCTTCAGTCTCAGATCACGGACACTCTGCTCGACGTTCGTCTGACCAGCTAGCAGTTTTAATTTATAAGCCATAGTGCTTACTACGTGATTGCATTGTAAAACAATTTGAAGTGCTCTAGTATTAGTGGATCTTGCTACGCACCAGTTAGTGAAAGGCCAACTTCCGCGAATTGCTCTGCGAAGCAAAGCTTGATTTAATTTCTATTTTAGGTTTAGTATTTAAATTTATTTGATTGTTAAGTTCGACCCAAGTGCGGTCTTTTACTTTCTGTATCTCTCCCGAGTTGGGAAGTGTGTAAATAATAGTGATTTAATAAAAGAGGATTTCAAATCCCTTCACGTGCAGTTATTATCCAGCCCAGCAGTTACATCAGAACAAAGCTTACATTTCATCAGCTCACTGTTCCAGTTCAGGACTTGAGAACAAACACCCTGGTAATTATTTCACAATGTCTGCAAAGAGCATGCACAGAGCACTCAGTCCTGACAATGTAAATGATGAACTTGCACACAGACGTGGCCTAATTCAACATAATGTAATTCACACAGAATTATGGGTGCAATATATGCATCCCACAATTTTAATACTTAGCGTATATTTAAAAAACAAATATTGGGTAAGAACTATACGCATTGCAGAAGGGTAACATTGCATAAAGCAGAATATCAGGTTTGATGCAATTTCAAAACGTTATTACTATTTTTACAATACAGGGTGAGAAATGCTCAACTTAAAAACAGGAATTAAGAGCGTATCGCTAATTTAATGTAAAATTCATAGTTACATATTTTTATGTTACATATTTTCCCCGTCAAGCTTATTTGGTAATACCAAATTAAAACTTAATTCAAGAAATTGGCAACAGACCTTTAAATTACTAATTTTCAATTAGCGCAACCCTTTCAAGGCGTCTGCAACTTTCCTGTGATATTCGCATTGCTGTAAACCTTTGCCCAGTTGCTATCCATAACTACAACAAAAACATTCCAAGCTTATAAACAGTACTTGAACTAATTATGTCTTCTCCTTAGCCGTCTAAACTTTCTTCCTAAATTATGTTTCTTCGCTGA
>KK119009.1:114055-135058 GCA_000611955.2 Stegodyphus mimosarum
GAACTGCTTTTTCCATTATTATAAAGTGTAACTGCACATACAAAATTGTAGGGCCCATTTAATAACCCTAGTGTTGCACCAATTAAAAATTGCCAAACCCTCCTAATATTAAGTTATCTACAACGAATAAATTATCACACACACTTACATACATACATAAATACAGGGTGTTTCAGTAATTCGGTTACAAATTTTTAGGAGAGATAGAGTACACCTGGACGATGGAAAATCACGTAACAATGAATGGTGGGAAACGCTTTCCTGGAGTAGTAGTGACTATATAAAACACAAAAAACAAACAAGGTGTGTTCAAATGAACAGGGGGAGAAAACGTGTTTATTATGCTTAGTACAGCAGAAACCAAGAAATGTAAACAAAAAACGACAACAATTGTTTCGAAAGAAAGAATTTAGTTTTAACGACCCCGGATCCTGATACAAGCCTCACATCTCCGGCGTATGGAAGATCTGATATTCTGAAAAACAAGTGGTGTGTTCTGGATTTCCCAAGCAGTTGCCACTATGCGTACAGCAAGTTCCTGAGCACTATTAACGGGGGAGGGGTTGTGCACTAGTGTCTTGACGTACGTACCCCAGAGAAGGTAGTCAATACAAATGAGGTATAGAGATCTTGCTGGCCAATGCACCAGACCACCCCTGCCGATGCATTCTTAAGGATACGTTGCATTAACGACGAACATCAAGGCTGTTGATGTGCCCAAAAATTTAACAATCCTAACATTTTAGCTGCATTGAGCATACTAAACACTTTTTCTCACCCTGTTCCCGTCCATCCTTTCTTGTGTTTTGTGTCGTCACTACCGCGCCAGAAAAGCGTTTCAGTCCATGGAATTATGCATAGTCTTAGTATCCGAAAGGAAATGCGTGCTAGTTACGTTCTGAAATATGTCTGTTGAATCCTTAAAAAATATGTCTGATGGATCCTTAAGAAAGTTTCTGTCTTTTCCTAAAGTCACATGTGAGATGATATAACTTCGCAGTATTCAATAATTTTACTTTGGGTCCACCAATGGCCGAGTAGTAAAATCACGGAGCAATAGTATTTCTATTCATAGTTCAGTCATAAATTCCTTAAGTGAGCACACATGTTTTTTATCATATGTAACACGAATATAATTAACCTTAAAACGTCGTCCAAGGCTACATAGCTTCAGGCAGACAGATTTCATATGCTTTGCTGTAATCTAAACAATCTAATCTAATCCAATAATTTTAGTCAAAATAATTGCCATGGATGGTTATTGTCTTTTTCTGAATGCACAGCAAGCAAATTCATACACTGAGGAAAAAATTCTCTTTCAAGAAATTCAAGAAAACATTCTATTTGTCTACTTTTAAAATCTTTAGTTTTTAAGAAATTGGGCCAAGGGGGAGAAGAGCTGAAATTAGTCGCGGATGATTTGAGAGATTATAAGAAATCTGATTATTACAAATACATCATATATTAATATATCGTAATATTTAAGTGATGCTTATTCTGTATAGATTAGTAAAATATTGTAGAATAAAGCTGTTTTTGTTGTTTAGTATTGTCTATTTAAAAGTCGGCTTCTGGTCGTCGATTTCCACTCGTAATTCGTCAATTTTGTGATTCTGCAATTCGTCAATCTTGTGATTCTGCAATGATTGCAATCCATCAGTTCTGATGGTGAAATGTAGTTAATATATCGGAAGGTGTCTAATTCTCAACGTAAAGTATAAATTTAGAGAAAAATCGAGAAGGTATTTTTTAGTTTAGAATTTGCGTTAGTTACATTGACGGGCATGGCTACTGTTTTCGTACATGGATCATTTTGTCTTGTAACCAGAACAAAAGCATTAACATTACTACATTTTCTAATACTCTCAAACCTAGGATATTAAAATTTCCTTTAACGTCTCATAGATGTTAAGTCCGCAAGTTACAAATGATTTCGTTAATTCTGTATGGGAGTACCTCTAAAATCTTACACTACATACATAGTTCAAATTTTATATGTGTGAACACAGAATCCATAAATCATTTTCGCATTATACGTTCTTCACTAACTGCCGCGCTTATTTTAGAGCTATTTCATCAAGGCGATGTCCAGTTTAAATTCATAAGAATAAGTTAATAATGAATGGTTTACCATAGCCAACAAAATAAGAAAAAGTTGGGAATTTGTTACTTAAAAATATGAAAGCTTGAACATGCTACTTATGGCCCGATAAAATACCATGAAGAAAATTTGCATAAAGACACAAGACGTGAAGGGTTTTAAAGACGACGGTAACTTTTCTTTAACGATTCAGTACTTTCTGTATGCCTTTTGTGCTACTGTATTATATTTATAAAATTCTCTAATTTCATAACATTAAAGAAGATGTTTCAAGCAATAAAAATGTTACTGTTTTGAGACATACATAAACCACCAGAAATCCCTGCAATATGTCCGCACTACGTCACTATAAGAAATAATTCGTATCCTAGCAAGTTCAGTAAACAAAAGGATACCAGTCCATTTTATTTTGTGTAAAACTGTCTTCATATCTGCATTTTTAATGTACTCAGAAAAGCTAAAAGAATCAATTTGAACCTGATGAAACAAATAATAAACTCTCGCATCAAACGGATAAAAAATTAATGAACCTGGGATTTAAATCCCAAACTAATTAATTTTTTCTTACTTGCATTTTAATCAATTTTAATTCCAAAAATCAAAGTCTTTACAGAATGTGCTTATATACCTCATTAGTAGCCCATCAAGTTCGATTTTTCAAGTCATTATCACTAAGAGTGTTACAAAAATCGTCCGCATGAAAAAATATTCTCTATGATGCATGTCTAAACTGAGACTTGCGAACTGTATGCGGCTGTTTGCTTCCTTAAATGCGACTCGCTTTGGCATTAATTTCATTTTACAAATGCTGCAATTATAATCTCAAATGTATACCATTTTGTTAGGATGCATACTTATATTAACTTCATGTTTTAAAGTACATTAAGTGTATCATAATTTCAATTGATAATTGATTGATTAATTCAATTTATAATTGTCATATTAATAAAGACAAATATTCGGGTTTTGTGATTTATAATCTTAGTGATATTATTTATAGAACAAGTTAAAGCTATTAAGGCAGCATAAAAGACATATGCATTAGTTAGTAGTACGCTGTGCAAGAGTTATATCTCTGGTAGAGCCTGAAATATCCCATAGCGTACTGAATAACATCACGGATATGGATAGTTACAGCCCACATGGAAAAATCAAGACTTACGTGTTGCTATTGTTGTTGATCCTAACTGGTTAGCCATTAGGCTAGACCAGATCCATGAGTCCAAGGACCGTCAATAAATCCAAAACGAAGTTACGTCTTTTCAATAGGTCATCTTTTACAAGTCTCAAACAGGTAAGAAGATGTACAAAAGTGAATAATCAGTATTACGTAAAACTTACTTACCGTCAAATTGAAGGCATTTTAGGCGTCCACTTAGGAGCCTCGTCAAGGTAGTCTGCTCAGCACGATTACCCTAAAAAGTAATAGCACCTTCCGGCTGCCTGCTAAAGTACCAGTCATGAGCCGGAGGAGATTGCCAGGGAAAAGCAATAGTCGATTTACCTCTCGAGCAGATCTTCAAAAAGGTCAGGGTGCCAGTGGTCGGAGTCATTGAAGTACTCTCCTTAGCTAGGGCGTCAGCCATTTCATTACCGTTGAAACCAGTATGTGAATGGATCCATTGTATATGTACATCAAGATATGAAGAGAGATTTAGTGAAGTCTTATCACTAATACGAGAACAATTTTGCAGATGCTGAATAGAACTGCCATTGCCAATCAAAACACAGATGTCTTTGTAGGCAGTGCAAATGTATGCAGTCTAAAGCCCCCCCCCCTCAATTGTTGTCAGCTCAGAATGAAGAACATAATAGTGACCAGAGTTTCTAGTTTTAATATTCAAGCTATTAATAGGTGTTCTAAAGACTCCAACTACCGCAATTCCCATATTCATTTTTACTGCCGTCAGTGAAAATCTGAAGGGCATTGGAGGCAATGCCATTTAAAGTTTCCAGCGCAATCTGCCGAGGATAATCTATAAATCCTTTTTTTTCTGTTTGTATAAGAGGTTAAGTCTGTGTGAAAATTGATGCCAGGAAGCCCTTCCAATAGATTGATACTACGTTTTAGCCAGTTTCTCTCAACAGTTGTATCTATTAAACCTATCGTATATGATATTCGAGATAACCCAAACTTATCTGTTATTCGAGATTTCTGATATTATGTATTTAGACAGTTTAACTTACCTTTACCTTACCTATAAACTACTTGTAGTTTCAAACTTCTAACAGATGTAAAGCGAATTATAACTCAGTCTGTTTTAACAGAATATAAATGCACATGTCCTGCTCACAGAAATCAACCACCATTTCTGGGGATGCAATTAAAGTAACAGTCAAATTTAAGTTAAAACTTAGACTAGTACTTAAAAACTACACAATCGAAGCTGGATCGCATCTCTAAACGCGTAACAATTTAAAATGTTGCCAGCAAATAACGCAAAGGCAAACTTATGATGGATGGCAAAATTAAAGTAACATGGCCTCGAGAGGCAGAAGCACACCTTGTCTTACAATCCACAAACCTCAGCTTAAAGACTTTCTAATTCATTTACTATTCTGGTAAGGAAACGGAAAGGAGAAGTTATAGTAAAGCTTGAAATTATAAATATTTACCGTATTTTTCGCCGTATAAGACGCACCGGCATATAAGACGCACCCAATTTTAAAGGAGGCAAATGTAGAAAAAAAAGATTATGAACCAAATTCTGTAGTAAAATATTTTATCTCTTCATAAATCTATAGCACCACGATGGTGATCCGGTGAAATCCTGAATGCCTTTCTCCATAGCAATGCGTTTGGCCTCATAGATTATCATTTTTGTTGTTACAGAAAGTCCATTTTGCCGGTGACGTGTGATCCACTCCTTTACTTCTACCTCTAACTCTGGCCACCTTGCAGTTGGTCCACGCAAGGTGTGCTTGCTCTTATCCAACTTTTGGAACTGATCCTCCTGTTTCCTTCACTCTCTTATCATTTTCTCAGTTGGAGGTGGCCCAAAGTGTCTCTCCGCTGCTCTGTTTCCATGCTCCTTAGCAAATTTTATTACTTCCAGCTTGAAAGCAACTTTATATGCCAGTCTCTTCTGCTTCGACATCTTGATGGGGTGGTATGAAATATGATATATTTCATTCAGATATACCATACTACATATATCACAGCTCACAGCTATCCGCGCCTCCGCTTGCTCCCGCACTGCTATTAGCTGAGCGCAGAGGCGCGTGCCTTCACCCGCTCCCGCGCTGGCTTACGAGACTCTAAAAAGTGCACAAAGCCAGCGCGGGAGCGAGCGAAGGCACGCGCCTCTTCGCTCAGCCAATCGCAGCGCGAGGCAGAGACCGTCCAAATATAGTGCGAGGCAGAGCGGGGCTGCCTGGTCTCAGACGGCGCCAAGGCAGAGCGGCGCCATGGTGGGCTTTTGTATTTGCCGTATAAGACGCAGGCACTTTTTCCCCCCGATTTTGGGGAGAAAAAGTGCGTCTTATACGGCGAAAAATACGGTAATTAACTTATAATAAATGCTAAATTTTATTAAATGATTTAAGGCTAGGTCTCTGAAGAAATAAACGATTAATTTCAGTGCAAGAAACCGGTAAGCTGAAAGCATTTAAAAATACTTTTCACAAGTCATTTACAAATTTTTTACGCCTTGCACAACCCATTCGCTACTGTTTTTATTCTTTCCGGAGAACAAAGAAAATTCGCTTTTCAAATTTTTGCATAAATTGTTTTCTCGAATTAGAAGCTTTTTAGACTATTCTAAACGTCTTTTACTAACTTAGTTTACTCCACTTAAATTCAGTCGATAATTATAATTAGCAACAGTAACACCCGTAGCAAAATGTTTGATTTTATATACGAAAAAAAAGTTTTTAATACATTATAGAAGCGGTTAGATGTGTATATTGTAGAAACGTATCCTCCCTTGATACAAAGTAACAAAAAAGAATTTTACTTTTTACATTATTCTAAACGCTTTTTCAAATTTAATTTACTCCTCTTAAATTCAGTCAATAATTATAAATAGAAAAAATAAAAAGCAGACCAAAATGCTTGATTTTACACCCGAAAAAAGTATTTCTAATACATTACAGAAACGTTTAAACGTGTACATTGTAAAAACATACCCTCCGTAAATACAGGGCAACAACAAGAAGAATTTTTCTTTACGTTTGCAAGTAGTAACACTAATTAAAATCTACAATTGTTAATTTATTTAAAATGCTTCTTTCTATTCAGAAGTTCTTTTACATTTTTAAAAATGATATAACCATGTAGCTGCGGTTTCTAAAACTGCTAAATTATAATATGCGACTCTTATTAGCATGAAGTTTGATCACGCTTGTTCCATATAAATCAAAAAAGATAAAAATTCCGATAAATAAACTCCCTGAACTCAAATGGCGAACTTCAAAATGAAAATATCTCAAACATGTGACTCTAGTTAAAGAAATGAAATCAAAAGAAAGAAAAAGTGTTTCTCTGTGCATAGTCGTATCATTTTCCTTTTTTCCAAATGGATATTTTTTGTTTGATTTATCTGCAAATTTTAGGCTTTTTAGGTTTATTTTTACATTTATTGTCATTAATTTAATTATCGTACTGTGCATGCGAAAAACATTTGATTTAATATAAAAGTAAAGACCAGCGAACAAAAGAATTGCTTCGAAACTAAGACGAAAATAAAAATGTAGAAATTGAGTTAAACGAGTAAATATAAACGCGACAGACCTGAAATCAATATCTAAGAAAATGTAGACAAAAGATAGTTTTTTAAACAAACATTCTAATGCCTAATAGCAAGAAGTGAATCTAAAGAGACGTAACAGAAAATTTTCGCCCATTTTGTTTTTAACTTACGTGCTTTGTGTCGAGCATTTATTTTATCCCTTATGGGTTCAGGTTTTCTTCTATATTGATTCGCAATTTCTTATTCACTTTTATTTGGATTTATTGTTTCTTTTATTGCCATCTTATGTTCGTTGTATTATTGTCACTCCTTTTTATGTAGTTTCATTTCCTTGAAATCATTAAAGCCTTTTTTCACAACATGCTTACCTATTTTCAAAATAGATCGGGAGCAAAAATACACAATTTGCAACAACGCAGGGTAGTAGATTCCTGTACCTTGGCACTGGAGGCATTGTCTACAGTTAAAAACATTATCAGATTAAAGTAATACATAGACAAGTGATAAAAGCTGCAAGGCTTTCAAAGAATTAATTTTATTAGCCCAAAGGAGCGCTAGCCAAAAAGGGTTATGAGTCTTCTAACGGCATTTTGCGTCGCATCACTATAAACGGTTGTACCACTTTTCAAATTGTTGCCACCAAATTTTATCGCCCTGTATTATATTTAAAGAAATCAAATAATGAAGAATCTGCATCAATGTATGTATGTTTCTCGCATTGCGAAAAATCAACTATACTTAGAGCCAACCCCCCCCTCGCCGGAGATCGACGCAGAGAACTCTGTGAAGCTATTGGCTAGTATCTGTACCTAGACAGTCTCGGTCACAGGAGCATACAATTCATGAACCTGCCGGTTCCAGAGCCTGGGGTTGGATCATCTGTACGGTCTGACGTCGGGGAAAAGGCTGTAAGACGTATACCATATGATTCTGTAGCTCGGTGTGGGACGGCACCGAGCTTGCTAGGTAATGTCCTGATGGGATGAGCTGCTCGCGTACTACTGACGGGAGTATTTAAAGGACCAGTCAGATCTCCAGGCGTGCAGTTCCTCGTCACGGTGAAACCTCAGAATGGGGAGTGGTGACTCTGCGAGTCCAGGAGGTATTCGATTTCTTAGCATTGTGAATGTCTACGAACTGTAGATGTTAGTAGATATTTAAACTTATAGCACTAAATGCTGGTTAATTAAAAGTAGTCGGTCAAAGGAATACGTACATATGTGAGTAGGGATTATTTAGTAAACACGTTATGATTACCATTTTTCTTACATTGTAGAGTATCATTTAAGTTTTCATTTAGTCTTGTTATTATCCACTAGCAGCAAATTTTAATATCAATTTGTTTAGTAACATTTAGTTTAAACTCTTGAGTGACAATCAATCGGCTCGCCGGCGTTCGACTGATAAGGGTTTCTGAATACTGGCGTTTCGAACCTCGGTGAATGGGTTGGCTGCAAAAGTGTCTCGTGGTTTTCCCCGTTTGTATCTTACATACCAGTTGTTTTCCTTTAAAATTTTCCCTATTAAGACTTCCATACCTAGAGGCAGATAGCCTTCGTGTGCTTTGCCATAGCCTAATCTAACCTAACTCTGAGATTAAATTGTCAATAGTTTTGATCTAGTCAAAAGTTTATTATAGTAATGGGAAGAAATAATCTTGTCCCATATTGCAGATCTGTTCAAAAATGGTTTCAAATTGTTTACGGTACCTCGGCGTTGAGAGTACACTATAGTTGGAAGCAACATTTCATTCTGCGTCTGCACGCCTTCAGCGACAATGGATTCAAATGGACCACTTGTTTAACAAGAAATCTTTTATAAATAAATATTATGGGAGTAGCACGACAGAAATGTTAAACGACTGCCGCATGACTTTGGATAATACGGGCTTATGGCGACAAGTTTATGTGTTGAGTATTAGAAAAATAAAAATGGAGTAAGATAATAGATGAAGGTAAATAATAGTATAAAAACTTAAATACGATAAAATGCAACTTTGCAAATAAATACCATTACCAGGACTAGAAGAAACACGAAAGACGAATATAATAGAATTTTAAGAAGAATTGCAGCTGTTTTGTGGAATTAGAAACACGATCGAAATATCATTTAGCTGAAAGATGTTGGGTAAGGGTTTATAGAGTCATTAGGATTTATTTGGAAGCAGGAGAGATGAAAAATGAACAATGCCTTCGCCGGGACTCTAACTTCGGACCTCTCGAATACGCGTCGAGCGTGCTGACTACTACACCACGAATGCATGCGAAGAAAGCGGGAGAAATACCTTATAAGCTTGCAAAGTAACATTAATGGAATAACTAAACCGTAAGGTTTCGGAAATTCGAATCCTATGAACCTTGTAAAAGATTTCAGAAAAGAAAATGCGAATTTTTTAGCTTTTTACGCCATTCGAATCTGTTAGACCCTAACTTCAAAATAAATAAATAAATGAAACTGTTGTGCTATTGACGTTCAACAGTAACATTCGTTAAAAAAGAATGCGATTCTTTCGGTTTCAATAGATTTTGATTAATAGCTCACGGCGGCTCTGAGTTCAACAAATTAAATTTCCGGAGAGAATTTTGGAGTTCAGCGCTTTGTATTTACTGGTGGAGTATCTCGAAGTAATCTGTAGCTTCCATATTTCCTTTGATAGATTCTCGAAGAAAGCAATTGAATTAGTTACTCTCGCACTTTTTTTAAAATTATATAATGGAAGATAATGAATTTTAAAGTTAAAAAATTTTGTTATGTATGCTGTGCATTCAAATTCATTTGAATCTGCTTAATCAATGTTTTTAAAATCTGTATTATTAATTTTTTTAATTAAAAGCAGATTAGAAGATTTTCCCTGGCACACCAGCGACTGAGCGTTGAAGTCATTAAACGCTGGTATTTCAACCAAGATTCCACTCGGCAAATGGGCTAATTACATGGCCATTTCCGTGGTTTTCTTCTTACGTAGCGAAGATACGAGCCAGCTTTCCCTTAGGAAGTCCTGCACGAAAGCAACCCCCTCCTCATATAGCCTTCAAGATGCTTTTCCTTAATGGATTAATCAAGTTTTGCTCTACTTGAAATCTCTTAATAATAAATAAAAGCTTTTGTTTTTCATTTTTATTATTCTTGCACGAAAGCTTCGAGAACGTTTTAGAATTTGGATTCGGATTCTGGAACATTTAGGATTCATATCATGTTTAAGGATTCAAGAAAATAATGTAAAAACCATTTACGTGTTCAATGGATCAGTATAAGCAATATTAATTTTTACGGTTTATAAAAGTGATGTTAACTAATTTGCTGATACAGATACTTAAGAAGTGAGAAATAAAATAAAATGTTACTATCGAACTTTACTTCAGATTATTCAAATTCTAAGGATAGAATCTATATAGGAAAATACAATGAATTTTTTTATTCATCTGTTTTCCACTGACATAAGCATATTTGGGAAGGATAGGATTCAGCAATATTTTGCTATAAGCCTTTCTAACAAATGAAGTACTTCCGATGCACAGATTCTAGGAGATTCCAGAAGGTTTGTCTCATAAAAGTAGAATTTCTTTCTTCAGATTTCCGGTACCTGCGATCGATATCTGAATTGCCTACAGGGACAGAGACAGTAACATAAAATCCTTCCTTTGAAAGGTAACGATTTTTTTTTGTTCCCGCGTACAATAAAGTTTAAGAAGCACCATAAAACAGGTGAGCAGATGTTGAATTTTTCAGCTAGTTAAATATTTACCCATAAAATGAAAAAAAAGTAATGAAAAATATCGGGTGGCTCATGTTTACTGAATAAATTCATCCCTTCTTTGATGGAAACTATAAAAACGAATGTTATTGTAAAATTTTTATAAAACTCTCATTCTAATGTAGGTTTAACACAATAGCGAAAGCTTTTAAAATTCATCTTGAAGTCTTTTTCAATTCATGAGTAAGAAACTCTGACTAAAAATTGCGGAAAAAATTCGAATTGAATAACAATGCGTTTTACTAAAACTAATTCATGTGCAGTGTATTTTTATTTGAATGATAAAACAGTTTAAATATTGTTCTGTAAGAATGAAACATTATTAAGCAGCTCTAAATATAGAAACTTCTGCTCTTGTTTTACATATAGTAAAGACTTTAATTTTTTCCTTTAATTGAATGTTATAGTCTGTAGAAGATTTTTCTAATTTTCTAAGTTATTTTTATTTTTGAATAAGCTGTCCTTTACTCCCTTATTTCTCATCTATAGTTCCCTACTAGAATTAATTTTCAGGATCGCATTTTATGTAAATTGGTAAGAACCAGTCTCGGTTACTTCAGTAAAATAGCTTAGAAGTTCTTAGTACAGCGTGTTCTGCCTTTTGGACACGTCGTTGCTTTAAGCCTAATCTTAACGTTCAGCCGTACTGTTACGTGCCTGTTAGTATTCGAGGGCGATATCAATAAAGGCCAAATCTATTAGCTATTTCTGTTCACCTGGTGTCAGTTTAGTTAGGACTAGATTAGTTTCTCGTTTTCTATCTCAAGTTAAAGCCCAAGTAGAGGCTTCCTCTAAGCCCGAGAGAGGCCATCTGGGAATCATACTTGAGTTAAATGAAAAGGTAAATTTAACCCTTCTTTGGACGTTCATTTACGTTAGTGAACTCTGGTGTTCTACCTTGGAAGAACCGCAAATTTAACTAGAGCATTATATTGGCCCCCGGTTAGAGACTGAAACCTGGATCTCTCGAATACACCCCGAGAGTGCTACCGTTACATCACGAAAGCATGCTGGAAGGAGGTAGAAAATACCTAATTTACCCCCCCCCTTTCAAAGGGCGACTGGGGATTAGGGGACCCAATCGCCAAATCCTGGTGGGAACGAATTATTGTCCACAACCTTTTAGTTCGTGTGCTACTGTATTTTGAAGCATTAGATGTGAAAAATGTGCAATGCCTTCTCCGGGACTCGAACCTGGGCCTCTCGAATACAAGCTGAGTGTGCTACGGTTTCATTACGAAAAAATGCTGGAATGAGGTAGAAAATACCTTATATAGTAATGGTTACATAAATATTTTTTATCGTAACGGCCATGCACTTGTCTAACTGAAATTCGTCGATGTGTGATAAAATGTTTAGAAATAATTTAACTTTTACTGACGTAACTCTCGCCTGTTGCTAATACTTTTAAAATATAATAGTTTTATATTTTAATACATTTACGGCAAGTAATAGGTTTCCTGGGAAATATTGCTGAATTTTTATTGTTATTACTTCCTTGTAATAACAATAAAAACAATATGAGAAAATTGCATATGGATCGCATCTTGTCTACAGCAGAAAATGGTATTAAACAACATAAACTAATTTTAACCGTTGCAGAAAATCACTACTTAAAATATACGTTCTCTTCTAAATATTATCTTAAGTTAAATTTAGTAAATCTAAATTTAGATCACTAAAACAATAGATATTGCTTTTTCGTCTAATTTTATCAGTAGGAGGTGAAAGGAAAAAGATAATGACATACTTTCTAAAATCATCCTACGCTTCAAATAACACCAATTGAAAAGCTGAATCCCACCAAAATTGCTCTTTTTTAGGCAATGAAAATATATATCTGGAGGCAAATCTAGGGTCGGCTTCAAGCCGGTGCAAACATTGCAGCTAAAACCGAGCAGCAGAATTTAAGGGCGCAAAATTTTAACGGCAGCGAAAGACAAGATTTAGAAGCGGCAAAGATTTCACTGGCTGAAAAAAGCGTAGCTCCAGCCTGCGTGAGAGAGAATTTTCACAAAGTTGCACTAAACATTTTAAAGTAAAATACACAGTCCAGTCACATTAATGTGACCATCTGTCAAAAGCCAGAATAACCACCTTTCGCAGAGCGGACTGCTGCGAGACGTGCAGGAAGAGAGTCACATAGGTCCCTGAAGGTGTTCTCTGGGATGTTGAGCCATGCCGACTCTAATGCCGTGGCCAGCTGCGCTAGATTACGTGGTTGAGGATCCATGGCGCGAACAACTCGATCGAGATGGTCCCACAGATGCTCGATTGGGTTTAAGTCAGGTGAGTTTGCTGGCCAGGGGAGGACGGTAAACTCATCCTGGTGCTCTTCGAACCACGCACGTACACTGGCAGCTGTATGGCACCTCGCATTGTCCTGCTGGAAGATGCCATCATCCTGAGGAAAAACAATGCGCATGTAGGGGTGAACATGGTCCGCAAGGACAGATGCGTACTTGTATTGATCCATTGTGCCTTCCACAATGATCAGTGAACCTAGAGAATGCCAGGAAAACATTCCCCAGACCATAATGCTCCCGCCTCCAGCTTGGACCGTTCCGGCAATGGTTGCAGGGTGGTTCCTTTCAGAGGTTTCACGCCTTATACGCCAACGTCCATCTGTCCGATGGAGCATAAAACGCGATTCATCCGAAAACGCAACCTGTCGCCACTCAGTGGACGTCCAGCTGCTGTACTGGCGTGCAAATTCTAGCCTTCGCCGTCGATGAACAGCAGTCAGCATAGGTGCACGAACCAGGCGTCTGCTTCGGAGGCCCAGACGCAGCAATGTTCGCTGAATAGTACTTTGGGAGACACTTTTGGTAGCCCCTTGGTTCATTTTGGTGGTCAGTTGCTCAACGGTAGCCCGTCTATCTGCCCGAACGCATCTCCGCAACCGTCGTTCGCCTCTGTCATCTATGGCCCGTGGTGCACCACATTTGCCACGTCGCTGATTTTGGACAGTCCCATTTTGCCATGCACGGTACACTTTTACCACGGCGGCACGCGAACAGTTCACAAACTCAGCCGTTTCGGAAATGCTTCCACCCTTGGCCCGAAAGCCAATGATCATGCCCTTTTGGAAGTCGGATAAATGGCTTCGTTTCTGCATTACGCCAACGATTGAAATGTTTTCCGAAGCCCTCACACACCCTTTATATACGCTCAACTGCACTGTGCTGCCACCTGCCTTCTGTGATTGGTTATTTAACTCTGACATGGAAAGTACGTGGTGGTCACATTAATGTGACTGGACTGTGTAGTTATCCATTTATACTGAGCTCTAGATCAAGTTGCCAAACGAATAAACTTCGAATATCCTGTGTCAAAAATTGAACATTGCTAAACCTGAACGTACAAATCAGACTGTTTTATATTTAAATGTCAGTTGCTTTCGAATTTGCTATTATTATTGAAGAAAATGGCTATGAAGATTTTGATAGAGAATACTAGCAATGAAAAATTGTAGAAATATTGTCAAAGGGCCAACATTTTATGGTTTTTGTGAATAGCATTTGTGAAATGGAAAATGCTACATGACAGCACATGTTTCATAATACAATAAGATTTCTTAATGTTGGATTTTGTGCCAACCGTATTTATCAGCAGTAACGAAAAGAATATTTGAGAATAATAAACTCTTATGAATCAAGTGTCAACTAAGAAATCATCTCAAACTTCATTGGAGAAGAGTTTTCTTGGCACAGGAAAAATTAAAACAGCGATCCGCGACAAATTTGATTATTTTTGAGCAATTAATTAGTTTAGTAAAATCTGCTACAATAATGAATTTAGAATATATATATATATATATATATGTGTGTGTGTAAGTCAATATCCATGTTATATGACCCTTACAAAACGCTGGTGATGTGAATGGAAATAAAAGCCAAACAGCCAATAATAATTTTACATCAGTATTAATTTATAAGGTATTTCTCCCGTCTTCTTCGCATGCCTTTGTGATGTGGTGGTCAGCACGCTCGACGCGTAACCGAGAGGTCCGTGCTTCGATTCCCGGCGAAGGCGTTGCTCATTTTCTCATATCTTCTGCTTGCAAAAAAATCCTAATGACTCTACAAATGGCGCCCAAACTAAAAGGTGATAGATGATGATTCTCCACCACCGGGATTTGGTGATTGGGTCCCCAAAACCCCAGACGCCCTTTAAAAGGGGGAGTATATAAGGTATTTCTCCAGACTTCTTCGGATGCCTTCGTGGTGTAGTGGTCAATACGCTCGACGCGTAACCAAGAGGTCCGTGCTTCGATTCCCGGCGAAGGCGGTGCTCACTTTTCATATCTTCTGCTTGCAAAAAAATCCTAATGACTCTACAAATTATTCAATCAAGTGCCCTGAGAACCGAAACTATTTCATTCTGAATTAAGATTTCATTGTACTAAACAGAAGTTACTTGCTTTTTACACTTAGGTCTAGTTGGTCTGTTGATTGCTGCTTTCTCTCTCTCTCTCTATATATATATATATATAGGTTACTGCTTTCTCTATACATATATGTATCATTAGCGTATTAAGTAAATAAAATATCTAGATGCAAATTTATATCATTAGCGTATTAAATAAATAAAATATCCGAATGAGAATTTATATCATTGGCGTATTAAGTAAATAAAATATCTAAATGCAAATAATGTTATGACAAAATTAGACTGTGTGCATGTAGATAAAAATGTTTTATTGCTTGAGATGTTCTATAATAATTAGAATGTAACAGCATAAAATGTTCTAAAGAGAGCGAAATAAAAGCAAACATATAATTAGTATACGTTTTTCATATCTAATATAGTTTTGCTGCCTAATGTTGCGTAAATTATGTGTGATGATGGTCGAATTCTGCGTAAGCAACTTTAAGTACGTACAGAATCGAATTCTCATTTCCGCAACGCTGTCTTCACAAATAAAATTCAGTTAACATGACTAATTCTTTGAAAATTAAAAAATAAAACGTTAGTTTACATATCAAACAACAAACAGCTCCATATTCTCTTTTCCATGAATGCTAATGAACTTTCGTAATGGAATTCCCTAGAGCTCGTGAAATCAAAAGGGATTTAAGATAATTTTATCATCTGCGCATGGCATTTGTAGAACTATTCAGCTATTTGTCTTCCTTCTCTTTTTCTTAACATTATTTCCAATTTCATTTATATTCCATTATTTTTATTTAACTTAGTATATTAAATCGGTCTGTCGTTAAAGTGCTGATTAATATCTAATAAGCTTAATATTATCCAATAAGCATTCATTTTCTAGTAAACACAGCAACTGTATTTTCTAGATACAACACAATCAGACATCTTGTTTCTTGTGGTTCGACAAGAACGAACCAAAAATTAGGCTCTTGAGAAGAGTATAATTTTTGGATCGTCCTTGCCATACATTTGTATACAAGAGTTAATTAATATACTTAAACATAAGCTTTTCTTTTTGTTTTTCAATCGTCTAGTTCGCTTTTTGTTCGGTACCGCAGTATTGATTAGGAAGAAAACTCGTTGCTCTCCTAAAGTGCAATTTCGTTAAATTACTTTAGGCGTTAATTATGTTATTTTAATCTAGCATGCTGGCAACCGTTATTTAGGTAGGATGATCTGTAAGCTGACTGAAGATTAAGCATGGTATGTATGTAATGAATATTAGATATTTGTATTTACCTGCTCATTATTTGAATATGTTATTGATAGAAATTTAGCAATTAATTTCAATCTTAGGATGGAATTTTCCAATCTGATTTATTCCTACGCTGGCGCAAAATTGTTAATGAAATTATAATAAGTAAACAACACACGTTCCTTTCAATATAGAGAACACTGTAATATTGCTGTATGTATAGATTTGATATTCACGTATGCTAACTGTTTTTTTCCTACGAAATGCTCACATTTAGAGCTATTAATTTTAACTTCAAACTGCAGTAACATAAAAAAGGGCTTTCTTGTTTTTCATCTCTTATTGCAATTTAGTTTTGTTTTGATCTAATTCATTAATTTTGCCGCAACTCAGGTTAACTCTTATCTTACTAAATAGTTATTAACCTATTTGTATGTTATACTTCAAATAGTGTATTCGTAGAAATTTTTGTTTTTAATTTTTGAAATCAGGGAAGGTGATAAACGTGCAGTCTCCTCACAACGACTCGAATCGGATTTTCCGATTGTCAGCCGGACGTGCTTTCCAGTTGCACCATAATGGCACCCGGTACGAAAGAAGAAAACCCTTACATATTTAACTACAGAGTGAAATAATAACTAACATCGTAGGATTCTCCTTAGTTTAAATAACAAATTTTTGTAATTTTATCTTTTCAGAACTCCTCATCTTCCCCTCGCATTTCCTGGCCAGGATAAACAAACGAAACTAGAAGTTTATTGAGGGCGTGATTTCCCTAGCCTAGCGCACGTTGCTAGTTTGTCCTTTCTGCTATTACGCTGAGTTGCTGATACGCCTTTTGGCCATTCAATAAGTCTATCGCCGAGTAGGTTATTGAGTCAATCTGGTTAGGCTTAAATTAAATTGTTAGTCCAGCACTACTATTTGTCTTTGAATTTATTGTCAAATTATTCTTAAGTTCCCACCGAAAGTTGTCAGTGTCATTGTAAGCACGAAGTACGTGCATTTGTGTTAAGAGTTCGGTGAATAATAAAGGGTTTATTTTACCATTCTTCTGTGCTGGTATTATTCATGCCTGTGCGAGAAGTCGCCAGGTTTCCTTGTAAGAACACTAACTGTATGATAGCAAAGATGGTTAGATCTTACAACATTTAGTTATATTATTACAATGATATCTATATATATCTTTGCTTGTTCTCAAAAGTAATGTGAATTTTACTAATTATAACAAGAGAATAGGATTACATTTAAAATAGTTCTGTCTTTTGTACTACACTAAATTTTTTTTTGTATCTATTAAGTGTAATTCAGTTTAATATATAGTATACATTCTGCAATACACCCTTCCTCAAAAACTAAGCAAAGTCAATTGATTTCTCAAATATAAAGAACAATACCCACTGATATACAAATGCATAAATCAAATTTAATTCACTATGCAGAAATCAAGTATTCTTACAATGCCGAAGTATTTTCATAACGCGTACCTAAAATTTTAGTTTTACTTTCTGTTGAGCGTTATCCTATTTTTAAACCTTACTTTAAACATAGCTTTCTTTATGTCATATAGAAACAGTTTACGCAGATCTTTAAGGTTAATAGCATAAGTAGAAATGAAATGTACTTATCTCATGCTAGAAAATATAACATATAATATCAATCCCAATATCAACCACAAATTCTGGAAGCATTTTGAAGGTTCTTTCTACATCACCACATATTGGAATATCATCTCTTCTAGAGAATGTTTTATGACTCTCTCAGCTCTAAAATAGAACGAAACAGTGTTTGACCATGCAGATAACTGTTTTGTAGCAACTGAAACAAAAAATACAATATAACTTTCTGTTTCTTTTCCGTTTATCCAATTATGCAGAGCATACCAATAAAGACTGTTTCAAAATATATTTCATAAAACAATCAATAATTGAGAACTGTACTGTTTATAAATGCATCCAATTTTGCTTCACGATATGACAAACGCCTGATCATGGTATGATGATATGATAAACGCCTGATCTGAACAAGGAACAATATGTTAACCATTCAGCGACTTTAAGGTAAAATTTGCATAAAGAAATCTAGGAAAAACATCTGAGACATCATAATGACTATAACCGTTGAGAATTAACCATATAAAATTATTCATTAATATACGAGAATTTATATTGGTGCAGTTAGTAAGTGTTTTGTTTTAAAGAATAATAATGCTAAATATCACACAGGTGTTGTTCACTTTCATAGACATCAGAGTAGAGTAGATTAAGAGAATAGCTAACTTGGCATGCGCAATTTAAGACTATCGAATGCATCTGGGGTTATATAGCAAGAAAAATGGCATCATTTGTCTTCCTCTAGGATGCTTAAAATTTTTAAAAAATTTTAAAAATCTGTTGTGGTCACCATATATGACTTCCTAGTACGGCCTATTAAATTATACACATATTGCTGCACTTTACTTAAACATATTTATTCGGATTTTACGAGAGATATAGTTCTCATTCAATTAATTCGGTTTACACTTCGTGGCAAAGCAAAGATACATGAAAAGTTAAAACACCTTGATTAAAAATTGAAAAAAAAATCTGAAAGGTTTCAGATTTTAAATTACGTCCAAAGGGGCGTTTTTTAAACATTTTTTATGTTACTTTTATTTACTGAATATCATATTCTTCGCATTTAAACCATAAAATTCAGTTAAAGAACAATATCGCAAAATAATATTAAATTGAGCATATCTTTAGAATTTCCGATACACAGTTCCGCGCGCTTTAGATAAAAATGTTTTTTTCTGTACAACGTTGCCATTGCCCGCTTTGAAATCCTCGAGTTTGTTAATCAAAAATTCGTTAAAATTTCACAAAATATGAAATCGTTAATAAAACAAATTCCAAATTTCAAATTTGGCTTCCAGATGCCCATATTCGC
Source organism: Stegodyphus mimosarum (assembly GCA_000611955.2). NCBI lineage: Eukaryota > Metazoa > Arthropoda > Arachnida > Araneae > Eresidae > Stegodyphus > Stegodyphus mimosarum. The sequence continues at coordinate 133,162 of KK119009.1, forward strand.
AGCAGGATTACGGCATTCAAAATTCGATGGCTTTAGGTACCGTCGTTTTATCACAATGCCAGAAACATACATACATTTATGCACATTCTTCATTATTTAATTTCTTTAAATATAATACAGGGCTGCAATATTTTGTGGCAACAGTTTGAAAAGTGATACAGACTTTTAATGTTTCCGACGCAAAATCGCAAAACGAAAACAATAGCCTTTCAGGGACAAAGCCTCTTTGGACTAAAAATATAGAAAATCATAAAAATCAAATGCAATTAAAACAGTTAAAAAATTTCTTTTACAATTAAAATTGGAGTTTCTGCGCAAAAAACAAACAATTCGGCCAGCGGGCAAAAAAGCAGATTTTTCGGTGCTCAAAAGTGAAAGTTTACTTTTGGTCCCACTCGATTGAAATGTAAATAAATAGGCTTAGCCGCACTTAAACAACTTTTAAATTGTTAACAATTCTACATCTATTGCGTGGCCAATAATTAAAACCATAAAAATCGAAACCGGAACATAAGAACGCCATAAGTCAATCTCTTTTAAAGCAAAAACTGCAAATTTACCAACATATAAAAAAAGGAGCTCACCAAGCCGAATAACGGAGTGCGTATATATATATAATTCATAATAATTTATAATGAGAAAACTTTCCATATACCATCTCCAAGGAACAGAAGTTCAATTTAAAACCATGAATGAAAACACTTTTTAGTCAGAATTAATTAGTATTTTAAATTAGTATTCTCTGAACCTCCTCTAAACATAAAAATTTGTTAGGAAAAATCTTTAATCGCAAAAATACCAAAATTAAAAGTATTGAAAACATAGCCATCGTCATTGGTCGCAGGCTAATCGACTTATCAAGGGGATAAACCAATCTACCATGAATTAACAATAACTAAATTAAGATAGAGTGTTTCATCTTACTTCCAAGTAAGCATCAAATTATTTGCTATCAGAAGTCACTATTAATACTCAATCAAAATAAACACATTAGTCCATTTAAGCCAAAAGAACTCTGCTAAACAAACTCTGCTAATAAACAGAAAATAATCTTTCAAAATCAGAGTTTTTCACTAAGAACACGATTAAACTATTTGTTTTGTTTAACAGGATTCTTTTGGCTTAAATGAACTAATGTCTTTATTTTGATTGAGTATTTATTAATTGTTACGTATGATTTGGATCTAATAAATAATTTGATGCTTACTTGGAAGTAAGATGAAACACTCTCTCTTAATTTAGTTATTGTTAATTCATGGTAGATTAGTTTATCCCATTGATAAGGTGATTAATGTTGGATCAATAACAATGGCTGCTTTTTCAATACTAAACTTTTTACTTCTGATTTTGGTATTTTTGCTATTAATGATTTTTCCTAGCAGATTTTATATTTTTAAAGCAAAGGGGGTTTAGAAAATACTAGTAATTATTTCTGACTAAAAGGTATTTTCATTCATGGTTTTAAATTGAATTTCGATCCCTTGGAGATGGTATATGGAGAGCCTTCTTATTATAAATGATTCTGAATTATTAGTTTATTATTTTGTGACTTTAGCGCAAGTCACAGGCTTTTTAATTTATTTTTAACTACTTCTATTTTGAATATATATCTATATATATTTGTGCGTTGGGGATGGGCCAGAATTTTCGGGCGAGCTATTATAATTAGATACTTTGGAATGGTTCATCAGCTAATTCTGGATACAGAAAAGCAAGGATGTTTTATGGAAGAGGGATTTTGATTGATTTCAATGGTCCTCCTCCTGACGAAGTGACATTGAAATTGATTGAATTCCTCTTTTAGGGTTTTACTTGTTTAAAGTATTTTTAGTTTTAATATTTATTAAATTATTTTATACATTTATAGGATTTTTTTAAAATTTATTACATATGATGA